>KZ107770.1:59367-120888 GCA_000504365.2 Pseudocercospora pini-densiflorae CBS 125139 | reverse complement strand
TACGCTAAGTTAGTAGTAATTAGTAATAATTAAGATTAAGAGATATAGCGAATAGGCTACGAGGACGTAGCCTTTAGAAGAGAAGCCTATATTAGCTATATATAATTAGTATATAATCGGCTTAAGTAAAGCTAGGGTCTAGGTACCTTAGATAGGGCTTAGTACTAGCCTAACTTCCTAATCTTCCTTCCTCTCCTCTTAGATCTCTATCGAATACTATATTTATTTACCTACTACTATCTACCTACTTATATAACCTATATTATAGCTATACTAATAACTAGTAACTTTAGTAGACTTATTTCTACGAATACGCTATCTACTAATACGCTTAGCTTAAGACGCTTTTATTACTACTATTCGCTTTCTTATAGCCGATTTACTATAGGTATAGAAGATATACTATAACTACTAGCGTAAGTTTAATTTTATTACCTAGCGCTTAATCTCGTATCTATTATCGCGAGTAAATTTAATAATCTAATTCTAACCTTATTCTAGTATATTAAATACTATCGGTTATAGTAGTAAAGCGATATTATTAAACAACTCGAGAGTAACTCGTAGCGCTACTATATCGCTATCGCTATCTTCGAATAGCGCGTCTTTATTAACCTAACTCTCGATATTAATATTTCTATTACCTACGACTTCTATAGCTACCTCTATAGTAGCCTCTAGATTATTATCTATCTCCTACTATTCGGCTTTATTAATCTTCTACTAACTTAGAATACTAGGTCGAGTTTCTACTACGTAGATTATATTAACCTTGTCGTCGCTATAAGCTAGCTACTCTTTATTCTTAAGCTTACGAATAGTATTAGAATCGCTTAGTAGAAACAAATAATCGAGAAACTCTAACTCGTAGATAGTAAAAGCTACTAGCGCCTTATCTACTACCTTAATCGCTACTATAATAATCCTTACTATTAATAGTAAGAGGAGGATTTATAGATAAAGGAACGTATAGGAATATACGTCTTAGAAACTACTAAAATACTATACTATTCTAGATTTAATACCTAGACGCGATTTAGTCTTAAAACTACTCGAATATCTTAAAAAAACGTAGATTAGGACGATATCTCAAATATTAATATCTCTAGGTATAGTTCTATATATTTAAAATAGCTCTATCTAACAATTCTATATATAAATAGTATATCTAAGCTTAGTAACGTATACCGGCGTATTCTGCGTTTAACGTTTATCCTAGAGCGTTTAATAATTATTAATACCGCTTTATATTCTATACTACGAGTTTAACTCCTTCCAAGTAAGGTACGTAAAACCCAACGCTCTGCTCTAGGGACTTAATAATACATACTGCGGCTCTATCCGTCTTCAACCACATGCCGGACTCCGTCTTGGTGAGTAATATGCTAGTCAGTGGTGCTATCCGGAGCAATGCAGGGCGTACAGGCAGCATCTGCCCGGGCAACAAATATAACGCACCTCAGTACCGATCCGAAACATGCAGCCGGAGTAAGGTCGGCAGACGAGGCTACCCTGAACCGTGGCTACTGTTCGCTCAACTTCATCTCTAGCCGACGAAGCCGCATGCCGTCGACTACAGCCGACATTCTTTGACACGAGATCATTGACACCGTTGACAGAATGGAAGTATTGTAGTCAATGGCTTGGCAGTAACGTCAATGAGGTCTTGAAAATGGCTCAAACAACGCCGGTACGTAAGCAGAAGCAGCGAACGCCCAGTCACTGACAGCCTGATCAACCTCCTCTTCCATCATACACAATCGATCAGACACACATTTTCTCTTCACATCAATGTCGACAAGTTGCTGCCGTTGCCTATCAAAGCAATGGCGCGCGAGAGCCGTCTTGAAATCTTGACAACACCATATCTCATCTCCTTGCTCGCCCTTGTTCCAACCAGAACTCCCGCGAAACGCCCACCTCAGGATGCCACCTCCCGTCTCTCCAATTCAGCTTTGTTTCCAGCTTGCTCGCATTCGATGCTACACTCTTCCAGAAGCCACCCAAGCTTCGCTTCACACCATTCCAATCCTCGGCGAGACTCTTGTTCGACATCTGCTTCACTGCGGCCTCCTCGTCAGAAGAGACTAGAAGTCCATCAGCCACTCCGATCATCACGAAAGAATATTCTGAAGGTAAAAGTGCTCACCCATCTCATACTCCCCATCTCCAATGATCCTTCCGTCCACAATCTTCACATTTCCTTTACAGAACACTGCGACAAGAACCTACAACACTATCAATCAGTAAACACTCTTCCTTCTCATACCTGGACATACCATGCCCAAATCCGCCCCTGCCATACTAATCCCCCATCTCAATTGCCTAATCCACTTCACCTCCCATAAACCCAGCTGTATCACAATAGCCATCACCACAAATACCACTACTCCAACCTCAACAGAACTCCTCGCAACTTTCTCTCCCCTTCTCATCTTCAAAGCAATATAGAACACCCATATCCCTGCTCCAGCAACGAGGACGAGAAAAGTCCAGAGAATAGAATGTAAAGCATCAAGATGGAATTTTGGGTGAGTGTAGAGGTATAGATTTTGGAGGTCGATTAGGAACACTGCAACGGTGGAGGCCAGGAGGGAGAGGATGCTGAGCAGTGGAACTTGGAACTGGGACATTTCGTGGATGGTCTGAGTGTTTCGCTTTGGCGGAGTGTAGGACGGAAAGATAGCACGAAAAAGCGGAATACTTGTGTATTGCAGCTTAGCTATGCTATAACGATGTATCAGGTCGTACGAACTCAGGCACCAGGCACGAGGTACATGAGGCTGTGTTGGGCGCTTGTGCTTCGTGTTGTTTGCTTGTGATGTTGTGCAACTTACTCGGCGTGGCTATGTAGTATTGTGGATGATTATGCTGTGCTTTGAGACCACGGATTGTGCCTGACGATGCACGAAACGAAGCCCGTTCATTCGTGGTCCTATTAATTGGCGCACAGAACTGAGCTGATGTGAATAGTTTCGTCTTTCCATTGCATGCATTGCTGCCACGGCTACCTACACCAGAGACGCTATAACGAAGCATGACCTGCCGACGATCTACCATAACTGCTTTTCCCGGCCCTTGTCTATCACTTTTGCATGTCGGTCTTACGTGTCACGGTCGACTAGCTTTGGCGATGCCTCATTCTCCTCGAATCTTAGGCTGGCTTTTCTCATGTGGAGCCGGGACCTCCAAGTAGAGCAAATCTTCGCACAATGCTTGGTCCTATTTCATCGTACTCAGCCTTGGTATGACAGTAGCTTCGGAACTCTGGTGTTTGGCCCAATAGTGATCCTCCGAACCATGGACCGTGTCGCTGTCTCTTGTGAGTAATGACTTGCACATCCAGACCTCCCGACTTGGCGGCATTTCCTGCTCGTGCTTCTGAATGGGCAATTCTTGCATCGACGAGGTGCTTGATATCTCGTTGCAATCTTCGGCCGAACTGCTGATACAGCGTGGAACCTCCAGAAAGGACGATGTTCTTGTATAAACCTCTTCGGACGTCGATTGGCGAGGTCTGGATTACGGTATCGACAATGTTTGGCAGTGGCGTGAGGAAGTCGGATGAGTAGATCTCAGGGTTGAAGAAGATTTCTGGAGCCAAGAATCGTTCGTATCCGACATCAACCATTGCGCTCCTGCCGTTCGGGTACTTGACCTCGTACTGCTTGAAACGCTCTGCCGGCTCGCGGTCGAAGCGTGCAAATTCCTTGACGATATCTGGGCACACATAGCAGAATTCCTCCTTTATCCGCTCTGCTGTTTTCAAGCTGCTGTCTGGCTCTCCACGGTCTCGCAGTAGTGACTGCACGAAGTATGTGATGTCTCGTCCAGCGATGGGTATACTCTTGATTGAGCTTCCAATGACATATCCTTCTGCAACTGGGATGACGTGAGTTACACCCTCACCAGAGTCGATGACAGTTCCAGTCAGCGATCGATCCTGCACTTTACTGCTTGTCCAAGACGCGGCAAGTGCAAGAACGGCTTGCACAGCAATGTATAAGCCAGCGCAATTGAAGGACTCGAACATGATTTCGGCAGTGGCTTCGCGATTCTCGGGTGGGTTGAGCGGTGGTTCGGTCAGAAGGAAGTAGTGGTCTTCAGGTTCTACTCGCAGATACTTGAAGATGGAGTTCGACCAGAAGCGTTCCATGTGGTCCTGCCTATGGTTAGCATTGAATATTACCTTGAAGAGACATTTAGCATACCCAATTCTCGATCTGACCATGCCGTATGGGATAGTGTAATCCATAGCCTGTCCCATGTCAGCCAATATCTCCACACAGGCCACTGCGGTTCTGCCTACCAGGACCTGAAGCTGCGCTCAATGCCTCATCTCCAATGAAAAAGTCCAGATCCTCTGTCCCCCTCTTTGCACTCAAGTGACCCTGTGGTCCTGCACCTCCCGTCAAGAATGTAGGCTTATTCGCTACTGCTGGCCTGCCTGAGCCAGAACTTCCACCTCCACCGCCTGGGCCTTTCGTTGCGATCGCGGTCGGGAATACGAAGGAGGGAGAATCATTGCCTGCAAATCCGAGCTTGGAGTATCCAGTACCGCTGTTACTTCTGTTAGCTACGGGCCATACCAGCTAGTCTATGGCATTCGTACTTGTCCATGACAACGGCTGGAGTTTGCGGCGCCATGATTGCGGTTGTCTTTCAATCAATTTGTGTGATGTTGTGGCAATCCTAGCGGAGGGTGTGGTATTGGGCAAAGTCGCAATGTTTCCGCTCCTGCCTGGTGCTGTATAAGGTCGATGAATAGTTGGCGCCTGCACAGCGCTGAGCTTCATACGTAACATCGGCGGAGCATTTCACGATGGCGGGGCGATCCCGAGCAGCAGTGCCAAGACTGTTGAAGAGCCTCAGCCGCCTTGACTTCACTTCATCTCTCACCTTGTCATCTCATCAATTTTGGGTAGAGGTCATTGCTGATTATTTGGACACGCAATGTGAGAAGACTATGTAGAACTTGATACTGGCATGTGAAATCTGCACAGGCGTTGCGATGCCGAACTTCCGGGCCACGGCTTCGCTCTTTCCTTCACACAGGAGGAAAGAGCAGCACATGGAGAAACGTCTTTGCCGGCCTATCTGAACTTCGAAAACATCTCACCTTTCCCAACTTCGACATCTCCCGCTCTCTACGAGCGTCCATTCCTTCACTCAAGTAGAAACTACTATCTCGGCCAGCACGGAAGCGTCCGCTCGTTTCGAGGTGCACCAGCTGCACATGTCTATGTTGTGCTTCTGCTATTCCAATGCATAACAACTTCGACCTAGAAGAAAACGTTCTTACAACTTCATCTTACCTTCCGGCATAGCACACCAACCTCAGTCCGACAACTCCATCCTACAGAATCTTCAGAGCAGAGCATCGACCATGTTTCAGCGCAATTCTCGAGCGCCTCGGAAAGCGAGCGACATCGCATGCATCTTCGTCCATGCAGGAGCGGGGTACCACTCCAAAGAGAATGAGATCCATCATTTGCAGGCATGCTCGGAGTGAGTTTGAGGCAGACATGGTCACAACATTGACGAGCGACTGACTGGAACACAGTGCATGCAAGGCGGGCATGGCCATACTACGAAATGGAGGCTCGGCTGTAGATGCAGTTGAGATGGCTATCAGGGTCTTGGAAGACCGCGAGATCACCAATGCTGGCTTCGGCTCCAATCTCGGCTTTGACGGCGTGGTCGAATGTGATGCCATTGTGGTTGACCACTTCGGTCGGAGCGGCGCCTGTGGCGCTGTTGCTCGTAAGTTGGCTTACATACCATTCATCAGAGCACGACTGACAGAATCACAGAGATCAAGAACCCCATCTCGCTAGCACGTCTACTTCTCGACCATTCAACTCAGACCTTGTCGCTGCGCAGAGTGCCACCGAACTTGCTGGTTGGCCCAGGAGCTACCAAGTTTGCTCAGGAACACGACATGAGCATTGTGCCGTACGACACCCTGATATCGAACTTTACTAGGCATCGGTGGCAGAAGTGGCGAGCAGATTTGGCCAAGGCCGAACGGCATAGACGCCGAGAAGAAGCCAAATTGTTCGACAAGGAGCAAGGCTCGACAGCGTACTTCAATGAACATGAGTCTTACGAGAAGTATCGATCACAGCACTCTATGCAAATGTTGCAGGGTGCAGAGGCACTTTACAATGAAGCCCAGCCGATGTCACCGCCACCGACGGATTCCCCAGAAGCCGAATCTTCTTCTTCGAAAGGCCCGTCGACATCCTCTGCAGTCTCCACGCAAGATCCTTTCAAAGACGAGACTGGACTGACGACACCCGAGTTCGACTCAGACACCCATCCAGATGTCTTCAGCGATCCTGGCGGGCCTCCATACGGCAATATGGCAAACCACCCATTCGCGAACAGCTCGTCAAAGCTGTCTCCGACTGGCCTCTCTGGCTCCGTACGATCGAACAAGGATGGTGGACACACTTCTTTGGAGGATGATGCGGCTGAGGGTGAATATTTCGTGTCTTTGGACGAGGAGCATGAGCCCTTGCTGAGTACATCTGCAAAGTCCGAAATTTCCAAGACGGACGAGACGCTCTCATTTCTGGATTCTGACGAGACTGAAGTTCTTAGTCCTTCCAGCCCGCAAGCATTGTCGCCGTCTCCACCGACCTCTCCAAAGTCACCCTGCCCGCAAGACCTGCCTGAATCACTGCCGAAGCCGATCCCAGAACGTCGTTCTTTCGCGCTGAAGCATCCTCAAATGGACTCTCATGAAGACCACATCACGGATACGGTCGGCGCTATAGCCTTTGACAATTTCGGAAACATTGCATCTGGTGCCTCATCTGGTGGCATCGGGATGAAGCACCGTGGGAGAATCGGTCCTGCTGCACTAGTCGGGACAGGTGCAACTGTCATTCCTGTCCACAAGGATGATGAGGACAAGACGTGCGTAGCGACTGTCACATCTGGCACCGGCGAACACATAAGCACGACGCAGGCATCGCAAGTGTGCAGCGACCGCGTCTATCGGCAAGAGTCAAGAGGCAGAGATGGCAAATGGGAGAGCGATGTTATGGAGGAAATGATACTCAAAGGGTTCATCCAGAATGACTTCATGGGTCATCCATCGGTGCAGCATTCGGACAGCAACGGTGCAATCGGCCTTCTTACCGTCAAGGCGACTAAGGACGGAGCCTACCTTTACTACGCGCACAACACAGACTCATTTGCGCTAGCCAGCATGCATAGCGATGAGGCTGCACCTGTCTGCACCATGAGTCGGAGTCATAGTGGTGGCTCTATCGCCCAAGGTGGAAGGGCTCTCAAGTTTCGTCGCGGAAGCAGCAGCAGCCGGAAAAAGTGATAGAGGATCACGCAGTACTTGGATGATGGAGAGCTATGATCTATGGCAAATGACCTGAGATCTGTGATGCTGGCAGTTGCATGAACGACGCGCGAAATCTTGCTTGCTTGTAGTCCTGTCCTCCTTCGTAGCATTACTAGATACCCTGTGCGCGAACAGAATGGCTTTACCTCTTTAGCCGTCTCACATGCCGAGACAAGTCCAGCGTCAGCCGTCACGTTCGGGACGCACGACTAAAAACGCCAAGAACAAAGAAACATTTCCTCTTCGCGAGAGTTCTTCAGCTTCACATCTCTCAACATCACACCAACGGAGTCCAGCTTACTTCAAGCAACTCATCATGAGTTCGAGCCGTTATTCTGATAGCGATGTAAAGAAGTCGGCGTTGTGCGAACGGCTGAAGAGGTAAGTTCATGCACTCATTTGCATTTATCCGCAAAGATTGATTCCCATGCGTGTGGAATTCATCGGATCTGACAACTCCGGACAGGCTTCGAGTCGATCAGACGCTGTGCGATGTCAAGCTCAGCTGTCAGTCCTTTGAATTCGCTGCTCACCGTATCGTCCTGGCCGCGCAGTCGGACTGGTTCTTGAAGGCCTTCACGAACGGCTTTGCTGAGACTGGAGCAAATGCAGTGATTCTCCAAGAGGACGAACCGTCAGTGATCGCAGCGATGCTAGATCTCTGCTACACACTCGAATACGACGATAGCCCCGAAGACTGCACCTTCCCTTTAGCTGGTGGAGGTGGCCTGATGGCCTTTAATGTTCACGTTTTCGCTGCCGCCGAAAAATACCTCATCGAGCCGCTACAGCGCTTTGCACTCAACCGCCTCCGCTATCATGCAGGCACCTTCTTCGATCCGGATGACTTCGCCAGCGCCGTTGAGCACGCATACACTGCGACCTCCGACCCGAAGAGGGTCCTTCGCCGAACGATCATGAAGATATCCTTCGACAGAGCTGACGAACTTTTCTCAAAAGATACACCGTTCGCAACTGCAGCCTTCGACGCTATGGCAGACCGAGTACCTTCGTACACTGCGGACATGATGCGAGCCGCCCAAAGGACAGGCAGACTCGGAGAAGAACGCCAGCAGCTGTCATGCCCTACCGACTTTTGCTACAACACTATCAACTGCGAGGTGGATCCTGATGGGTTCCTGGATACGCAGTGCGACGAGTGCGAGCATTATCACTATGGTCCCGCACAAGACTACGGACTTGTCGCGTATCCTGATGGATTCAAAGCAGGCTCTTGAAGGCATCGGACTGAACGATCAGCCTGGGCGACACGATAGGATGGCTAATTGTGGTTGACTATAAGAGCTCGAGCGGCATGAGTCATGTTCCGAATGGCGAAGTATTGCCCGGAGTTTCAACCACTAGGCTATGGTAAAGAGAGCGCAATATGAGTGTGGGCGGGGCGGGATCTCCAATTGACATGGCACGGGCGATGAAAGCATTAGTCCAGGACTGTCACAGATACTGAAACATGACCCGTCAACCTCCAGGCAGCCTTCTCAACTTTCACATGCAACCTCGCCAAGCTTTTGTGGGCCGCTGTTTCATGACCCTCCAAATTTTGCGACTTGCCGCTCGTCACATCACTTTTAGATCTCTTCAAGCGATACACTCACCACCTGTAGACTACAGTGAGCGACGCAGCCATCGCTACAATGGCGACCGCTCAACCTCAACGTAAGTTTTGCAATTCGCATAATCGTCGCATTTCCTGATGACGTATCGCAGCCACACCGCTGTCTGCAGGCGCCCGGATCGCCCGTATCCCAGAGCTCCTCGAACAGATCCTGCTCGCCCTCGTTACAGGGAAGCCAGAAAACCTCCGTACCCTACTCCTGAGCCAGCGCACCTGCCAGGTCTTCCGCAGCACCATCACCGGCACTCCATCTCTGCGACGTGCCCTCTGCTTCGAGACTGCCCCAGCAACTGCGACCGGTCGCATGACACTCAACCCATTGTTCCAAACCAATAAGTCGCACCCGATCAGACTGCCAAATAGGACCAAACTCGAGATCATGTTGGGCTCGCTCTGGTCACCCGGCCGGGTGGTGGGGGTAGACCCTTACGAGAGATCAGTCTACCTCAACCGATCCATGCGCCGTGGAAAATCCAAGAAAAAGAGCCGTGACATTGTGAATGCATATGGTTCTTGGCGCCAGATGCGGATCTTCCAGGAGATTGGGGATGATGAGAAGTTGACCAGACTGGAGTGCTGCTGGATCGGTGGGGGTGAAGTCTGCCTCGAGCATCACGTTGACGGGGAGCGGAAGAATCCTACGCTGGGAGAGATCTTCGACTTGTTGTTTCCTGAGGAAGTCGCGGACCATGTGGAGCGACTTGCGAAGAAAGGAAAGATGCTGAACTAGCAGGACTGAGCAAGACGTGCTTTGATTCGAGCAGCGCGGACGAATACTGCGCCGCGAGATGTTTCCGGCTTTCTGTACCCTGAGACGGATGCTTGTTCCAAGAAGCGACTTGCTGCGGAGGCAAACATGCCGTGATCGGAGGGCTGAGGGATATATGCTTTGCTTCGCGGCGTACGAGAGATCATTCTCTTTAATGACAGCAGTGCCATTGATCTACAGCTCCACCCCGTAGAAACTGAACGAAAAGTGACTTCCATGCAAGGCTAAGGTTCCTTAGATTCCAGCTTCGCGTCTTGAATGTGAAGCCAGAGTTGGTTCTCACATGAAAGACTAAGCTTTTGCGGGCCGCTCTTACCGAGCGCTCTTCAAAAGTGCGACTTGTCTCCGGTACGCATTACAGATGCGATCTTGTCATGCGACAAACCTAGCATCTACCACTGAAAGTGGGACACACCAGACGCCGCCATCATGACATCTTCACAAGCTCAGCGTGAGTAAACGTATCCTCGTCTGGTGATCGCGCAATGTCTAACCTGATTCCTGCAGTCCCGCTGTCCGCTGGCGCCCGCGTCGCCGGTATCCCAGAGCTACTCGAGCAGATTCTCCTCAACCTCATTGACGTACCTCTCTCGAAAGCTGAAGAGGAGCTTGAAGAAGAGCCCGAAGACAGGATCGTCGGTCTGCAAACAGTACTTCTCAGCCAGCGCACTTCTCAAGCCTTTCGAGACACCATTACCGGCTCTCCCGCGATCCGACGCGCTCTGTTCGGTGAAGACGCGAAGCCAGCTGTCGATGGATTCGCGAAGGCAAACCCCTTACTACATTATAGCGATATCGGTCACGAGCTTCCAGATTGCGGCCCCTTCCAGATCAATGTCTGGCCAGTGTACGACTACAGCGGGCCGTACTCCGTGAGACCACCACATACGGGCTACAAGGTTACACTTCGCCGTATATATGCTACCAGAAGCCGCATCGACAAGCGCAAGCGTCAAGGCAAAAACTTTGGAGCTTCTTGGCGCCAGATGCATTTGTTCAGCGAGGCTGGCTCAGCTCCCATCACTCAATTGGAATTGAAGTGGATCTCCGAGAGGAGGATTCTTGAGGGTCGATGGGAGAATCCGACCCTGGGCGAGGTAATTGATCAGCTCATGGAACAGGAACCTGAGTCCGAGTAGAGGCAGTCGCGGGATACGTGAGAATCAGAGCAGGCCGGGAACATCAAAACCTCTGACATGGTCTCAGTGCCAATGGGAAAGGGCGCTTCAAACGAGGAAAGGACTCATCAAGCAAAGGTCTTCGCTCAACCAAATCCTAGATCCTGAGCAGGCTGTCCATCTTGGAAAAGGTCAATGTAATCCGTCTCGCCGTCAACCAATTTCCGAAAATTGAGTCGCGTGCTCCAGCGAATGTTCCTTGTGAAAGCAGCCTCATTGTATTCGTCTCCGTGCTCAGCGATCTCGCTGAATGTTTTCTTCGAACCCACTGGTCGGTGATGCTGAAATAGCTGAGGTTCCACGGTGAGGCAGTTGTGCTGAGCCCGTCCTCCAAAGCCATCACACATTGCTCGCATCATGAGATCCATAGCCTCGTTGAGCTTTCGGATGCCAAGCTCGTACAAGAACTTTCGTGCACCTTGCTGCGAGACACCGTATGCTAAAGAGCAGACGTTCATTCTGGTTCGATGAACGACCCGTGTATGCGCTGGGTACTGCTTGACTAGCTGATCTGTGCCATATTCAATCTTGACGTGCTGTGGTTCCGGAACTGTCTCGTCGTTGCTGATTACGACTCTGCCAGTGTGGATCTTGGCCTTGTTCTTCTCTGGATCGACCATTTCCGTGCCACAATGGCCAAGCCAAAGAATATCCCAAAGATCTGTGTCGCCGAATGGAGATGTCTTTGGCATCACTATTGGCTTGTCTGAGATGTCGAAGATATTGTCTTCTAAGCCGGGTTGAACAAGCAGCCGCGATGCTTTCGCGAAGTCTTGCATCTGCGACTTAATGCGTAGGTCCCAGTCTATATCTCCCTCTATTATCAACGCTGACGTGATGTTCCGCTCGACGATGGTGCGTAGTGCATTGATATGTGCTCTCCAAGCTCCGACTGTGCCCTTGCCCATCTTTCTCTCCTTATCCTTGTCGCCTGGAGGAAGAGCATTGTCGAGGACTTCAGTAACACCATCAATGTATTCGATATCCAGTCCGCCATCTGGAGTCAAGGCTGCCGCAAGTGACATCGAGTCTCGAAGGTCGGGTCGGGTCGGGAGGTCAATGACGAAGATCTTCTGGAACTGCTCGAGTCAGATTGTGTGGTCACATGCCGGATGAAGCCCATCACTTCCGCCAAGTGTTGTGTTGCTAGCATCTGCAAGCAAGTCGCCATCGCCAGCACTATTCTGTGGTGTCCGAGACAGCGTCAGAGGGGATATGTTAGTACCTCCAAACCCAATGAGAAGGACAATTAGCAGCACGCTGCCAGCGCCTGCCAGCAGTATACGCACTGGCAGCGACTGCATGGTGTCGATGAAAGAGAGCGAGTCCTCATTACGGAAGTGATAACTTCGGTCTTACCACCTACATGCTTTCGTGTCTTCTTTACGTGTCGCGCGAGGCTGTCGCTAAAAGATGCCGTGATCCTTTGATTAGTGCCGTGTACAAAAAGGGAGCGTTGCGGACGCTATGCTGCTGTACCACCGAACGCGTTTCAGCGGTACCCAACGGTCATCGAGAGCATCGCATGGGCGAAGTAGCCTCGTGAGGTCCATCTTCGCAACACACATCTGCCGCATCTTCAGTCTGGCGCTCCATGTATTGCGATATGTTGCATCTCGCAGGCAGCGTGAGGAACGCCATCAAGAGTGATTCAGCCAAAGAGGAGGTGAAGTGTTGCCAAGCCATGCACGGAACCGCATCCCGTCCCGCCAAGTGGAACCCTGAGTTCATCTCTTCGCCTGTTTCTGCCATTCCTGTTCTGTACAACGACAAGAGGACCATAATGGACATGACAATCGACAGTCTCGCACGTCGTGTGGTCGACAACAGCAAATTCCAGATTCTCTCTGACATCCCTCCCTTTCACTTGAGGCGAAGTGTCCTCACACCTCCCTATCGATCTTTCGAGATTAAGGTCAAGAACTCGATCTTTGTTCAGAGCTTAGGTCAACTTCATACAGAGACGCTGAGACTCGAGACTCGTGAGAGGCACCTACAATATACAAGACCTGATTCTCGAGTGGACGGTAATGCAAAAAGAAATAACAATCGCCCTCGGCACAATCGTTGATAGCAGTTCGGAATGCTCCAGTTCGACTCGAATTGTCTCGAGTCACGAACCCCATCTTGACAGCTATCATTCATATTGCTGAGCTCGAACTTAATGATCGAGGCTGATCAGTCACATACACCATTGTGCCGAGAATGATTGTTGGAAGGTAGGAGATTTTTGTACGCATTTATCGCTTCCTTGATGCAGGGTCTCGTGAGCATGTGATGGCGACTGGACAAGCTCAGGTGAAGGTACGGGAGTACATAGGTACTTGAGAATTCGGTATTGATTTTAGAAAAGCTTATGTACAGCGTCCAACTTCTATACGACATTCATGTTGCTCGTTAGTCATACCTCGTCGAGGTGGCTTCTTTTGGATCTACTTGTAGATGTTCTGAGGACCTTGCAGCCCAAAGCAGTTCGCAAAGTAAGTCACAGATGCTGCCCAATCAGTAAATAGTGCCTTGATCTTGATTTGATTTGCGAGAACATCCAGCAGGTTGTAGTACTGGCCATCGTACGAGACTATGTCGGCAATGCTGCTGAAGTAGTATTCGCCACGGGACTTGACAGTCGCCAATGGTCCACTTCGCTCGTAGGTCCAAGCAATGATGTCGAAACCATGATCGGTAATGGCCTTGGAGTAAGCGCTTGGCACAATCGTATCATTGTCCGGTCCTCCGGCCTGTACGAGCATAGGGATGGAAGGACCAATAATGTTGACACCGGCAGCGCGGACTTCGGTCAAGTTTGCAGTTGCGTTCGCGATATCGGCGGCCGTGTCGTACTCTTGAAGGAAGATGGCTTGTTTTCCAAACTCGTGGTCGTTCTTGAGCCAGTAGAGGATATCATCGTACAAGAAGCTCTGGGGCCAGATTCGGTCGTAGCTGATTCCCTTCCTCTTGAATGTGTCGACGAAGTCCTGGGCATACTGCTGCTGAGTATAGCCGTGGAAAGGCATTGGAACCCACGGTGAGGGAGGAGTCTTAAGCTCGGGGGTGAAGTTGCGTTGGACAGGCAGGGACTCTACAAGGTCGATGTAGCTGTCCAGCGTGAGGACTTTGCCGCAAGTGTCGTAGAGCTCGGTTCGCCAATCTGGAGCTACTCCCAGATAGTCTTGCGGAGTCCTCGCTGAAGCATTGTAGGCATCCTGCTTGCCGCAAAGCGTCTCGTACTCTGCAGTCGTGATGTCCGAAGTACAGCAAACTGCTGTGGCTCCTTCTGGCGAAGAGGCATTGGCCGGAGTGAATGGGACCACACACTTCTTGGCCAACTCTGGTCGGACAAGGATATCTGTGGTAGTGTGCAAGTCGCAAAGCGAATGTCTGCAGACAAGCCCTCTGTCGCCGGTGAAGGAGACATCGCACTCAAGGATACCTGCGCCCATGCGAGCACCTGCTTGTTCAGACTGAGCAGTCTCTTCTGGGAACTGAAGGGTTCCTCCACCACGGTGACCAATAGTGAAGCCAGTAACTTCGAAGTCCAGGTTCTCGCACGACTCAAGCTTGGTCTTCAAGGCACTGTCGGTCATGTTCTGGACAATGTAGTATGGGCGTGGGCCGAGCGAGACGACGTAGTTGTTCTTTGGAGGTTGCTGGCCGTTGCCTCCTCCGTGCCATGGGCTACTGCAGCGATATTAGCTCGCATCTCAGTTGTCATGCCTGCAGAATACATGCCCGCCTGGAGGTCCCCAGCTTCCACCCGGCCATTGAGGCAGAGCATTGGCTGTGGTCAGCAAAGCTGCTGAAACGAATGTTAGGGCAGACATCGAGGGAGCTTGCAAAAGACTGTCAGAGCGAACAGGGACTCAAGAGCTGGGTCTAGCAGACCCAGTAGCAGACCCAGGCCATGTTAATTATATAGCCCATGCTCGTGAGCCGCACACCACACCATGCATGTGCAGTGGTCAAGCCGATAAGCGATGGACAAGCCTTCGACTTGGCTTCTTCCGCATAGTCTGATCCATCGTGCTCACGGTTCTCTTAGAAGACGCGATGCGCGTTGGGCACGTGTAAGCGTTAGCTGCTGCATGTGGTAGAGGTTGGGAGCTTTGGCGTCGTCCAGAAGCACTTTTTTCTGGCAATCCGCGTCTAGCTGCATCCTGCCGCAGGAACAGATGACGTCGATGTAGAACTCAATGGGTCCCCATGCGGCAGAGCATTTGGAGCTCTGGTAGCCGACACGGAGCGAACGAGATAGTCAGCTTTGGGAACGTGAAATCGGTCGATGGAAAAGCAACTGAATCGGAGGAGGTTGGGCGGGCGACAAGGATGGAAAAGGCTTGGTCAAAGCTGCAATCGATCGTCCGCGCTCTGCCGCGATACCTCACCCTCCATCTCCACCTCCGTGACAGTACACTGATTCGATCCGTTTCTGCTTCGCACCATACAAGTGCTCGTGTGATGTTCATCGTAGCGATGCGAAGTCGCTTCAATCACTCCCAATTGATCAGCCAATGGAAGATTGCACGAACTCCACGATCACCAGTTCAATGAAGGGGCAATCGACTTTGCTTCCAAGGCAGTATTCGATCCTGCCTTCCGTCAAGACAAAGCAGTCTAGCTGCAAGAAAAGGCGGAGTCTTAGGATATATCGTGATCTCAGAGCAAAGGAAGTGCCTCCTCAGATCAAAAGCTGTGGCTATGAGAGCTGAGGTGATGATGTCTTCATTGCGGCATGTGAGAACCTACATGGACTGTGTGTAGACTTCTTGGAGATGTCAGGACAATGAAGCTGCCTCGTCATTCACTATCGTGATTGAGGTCACATCAAGCTTGAGAAAGTGAGCAATCTACCAAGAAACGAAACGGATTCGCAGCCGGCCCGCGGCTTGGGTATGATTGACCAACGAATGTGCATCACAGTCACGACGGACGAAGTACATGCCGACAGCACGAGTGATAGATTCTCGATATCAGGCTCAAGGCAGAGTGCATAGTATTAGCTGCGTAAAGACGACTTCAAAGGTTTCGCTCATACCACACTATCTCCGACCGTAAGCCCGCCGTGCATGGCATTTCGGTTTCTCTCCTGCTACCTACCTGGGATGTTTTACATTTCCTTGGCCAGCGTCGACCGAGCTCGGTGGTGCTGAACCACAATATAATCATCAACCAGCCGATGTCGTCTATCGCCTCGAGCATGGATCGTCGTCAGCAACTTGCATACCATAAACGGTAATGTAAGGATCGCAGGTCGAACAGCATGAGAGCTATAAGAATTGAAGAGCGACTTCAGCAATGCAAGCCTGCGACATAGCTGATTCAGATTCGTCTTTGACTCAAGTGGCACAGGGTTCCAATCAAAAATGTCCAAAACCATGGTGCTGATCACTGGAGGTACTACCGCCTAACCAATTCACACGACCTACAAACTAACCATGATGACAGCGAACAGCGGTCTCGGATATGCATTGGCGGCAGCTCTACTCTCAGATGCCGAGAAGCACGTCTTGATGGGCTGTCGATCCGCCGAGAAAGGCCAGAAAGCGGTGGATGAGTTGTCCAAGCTGAACCTCCCCGGATCTCTGGAGCTCTTGGACATCGATGTCTCGAATGAGCAGTCAATTTCCGACGCTACTGAGATCGTGGAAAAGAAGCATGGCAGGTGAGCACAATTGCGACCTCACACGCCGACTCCCAGACAAACTAACAATACAGACTTGACGTCCTAGTCAACAACGCCGCTGTCGGCTGGCAGAACGGAACACTATCTGAGCAAATGGCTGCAGCATACAAAACAAACACGATCGGAGTCTTCCTCACAACCGAAGCATTCATTCCACTGCTCAGGAAAGCAATCAATACTCCAAGAATCATCAATATCAGTTCTGGAGCTGGTTCGATCTCCAGAACTCTTGATTTGGGTAAAAATGTGCCTTATAACACCCTCGGTCCACGCGCTGTGGCATATTGCGGAAGCAAAGCGGCAATGAATCTGATCACTGCGACTCATGCTAGGGTTCTGGAGTCAGACGGGTTCAAAGTGTTTGCGTACAGTCCCGGGTTCATCGTGTCTAATCTTGGACCGCATAACAATGCGGAGCATGGAGCGAGGCCGGCCGAGGAGGCGGCGGCTCCGCTCATTGGGCTTATTAATGGTGAGAGAGATGATGAGCATGGGTGCTTTCTCCGCGCGAGTGGGCAGCAGACATGGTGAATGATCTAAAGTATTGTCTCGAGAAGGATGAACCACGACCGTTGATCTGAAACATCACTTCCATAAAATAGTACTACGCTATCCACTCCAACCCCCTCCTCTTAACATCCCAAGAACACTGCTCCACCCACTGATAATCACCCCGTACCCACTCCAACCACTTGGGCATGCTCCTAAGATCAACAACCACACAGCTACCATCCTGCCTCGAAGCCTTGAAATACGGTCCTCTCCGATTCCAGTTATCGAAACCTGGTCCCACGACCAAACCTTCAAACTCGTCTAGGTCAGTCTTGGGGTCGACATTTGCAGGGAAGCGTTTCAGTAGACCTCGAGCGATGTTGTAGACTGATGTATAGGCATAGTCTACCTCAGGGTCGAGGTCCATTGCTGGATTTGAGGGGTCGGTTGATGAGATTCCGAAGATGCCTGTTCGGATTCCGTTTTCGATTCATTCGTGTGGTGTTGAGGGGTTGATGGTTTGGAGCTTGGATGTTCCTGAGGGGAAGACTGGGTGTGGTCAGTGAGGTGGAGTCTCATTGCGAGTGGAAGGGACTCACTGATACTGACAACACCGAGAGGCGTGTTCAATCCAGAAAGAGACTGCATGCTCGGATATCGTGTCAAAAGTCCGGCATAGGCGAACGTCATTGATGAGCTCTCGCCTCTAGTGGATAGCCAGAGTGGGACATTGCTATCTGAACCTCCATGATTGATCATCGTATCTCGCACTTGCTCTGGCGTTTGTTCCCAGTGGGCAGTTTTGATCTTGCCTAGAATGAGTTTCTCAGTCCCATAATTCAATGGTCCTTACGAGAGTTATAGCGACTCACCCTCCTCGTATAGCTGCATAGATTCCCAAAATGGATTAACACTATCCTTGCCGTTTGGGTGATGAAATCGCATGTACATGCTCGCTGTATTGATGTCGATGATGTCAAAACCTTGACCAGAAGTGAAGGGATCGAGCATTTGGATCGTTTCGCTTCCTTCTGCATTCCAGGTGCTGGAGTCTTCGGGATCGAAGTTTGGGTTGTTACTGTTGTCCACTACACTTCCGTATCCGATCCGCCAGCATTCGATGGACCATGATTGTTGCAAAAGCGTGAAGAGCACAACAAGGAAAATAAGCTCCATTGTGGTTGCAATCTGAGTGTGAGATTGAGTCTCCTTTGGTAGCCCTCGGCCATTATATTCTGCTTCGAAGCTCGCATGTTTCGTTTGAGCAAGGCTTGTTCACTCAGATAGTCGGCCATGGTGATGATGGAAATCATGGCAGTGCACAGTGGAGTCTCAGTCCAGAATAGCGACCTCATTCCGGCTGAGGGTTACACCAGCTTGGCAGCTGAAAATCGAACTTCCCTTTTTGGCCAAAAGGCGCTTGACGGGCCAGTCATTTGTCTCGATGTGCCACGCCCGGATACTTGAAGGCCTCAAGGATCATATCTTGAGTCTGCGCATTCTGGGTAAATTCCGCGAAGATTGACTTGGCAGTCGACCGCGCTGCGCAGTGCTTCTTCGTGCGTCGTGCGTTGTGCTACGATCTAACGACAGCCACGCTTCTACTATTTTCGGGCGATCATCTCAAGAAATTGTATGAAGAGAGGATGCTGAGCCTGGTCATAGATTCCGTTCCAGGAGATGATCCAGCAAGAAAACATCGCAATAGCACCGCCCTGTGGGGTAGGCAGATCTGCTAATTCCAGCATACCAAGTCTGTGTCTTGGTTCAGGCTTTTGCGATATATGAGTCGTGATTCTCGACATAAGTGCTCTTTGAAGCATCGAAACTCTTGTCACTCATGCAGTAATGGCTCTCACGAATCGCTTCCTCGTTTGGCTGACCTTTGCAACATCAGCTCTGTGTTCATCACCCAGCACCACCATCATAACACCGTCTTCCACGAACCTAAGTGGTCGGTCTCTGGTCACTCCAGCACCCGAGCATATTCCCGGGCGCCGCATTCACAAACGTGCAAGTTGGGTTTCTGTATGCTCCGACGCCGAGGCCACCGCGTGTCCTATCATTGGAATCTCTGACGTCCAGACTGAGCCAGACGGCGACCATTACATACCGATATGCCATCCAAACGGCGAGTGCGACACAATCGGATACAACTTGCCGCCCGAAGACTCCGAAGGAGGCACCACTTCCTACACCCATACAACTTCCAACGGCGTCGAGTTCATTATACCAGTAGTCTGGATTGGAGAAGAACCTCCTCCCGTCGTACCGGATCCGATAGGCGATGGTCTGGACGGAGATTGGCAGCCTACCACCGTCAGTATTCCGACAAGAAAATGCTCTTCTGTGTCGGAGACTGTCACGAGCACCAGCAGCCAGGAGAACATTTTTGAGAGTTCGGCATGGGATTCGGCAATGGATGTGTTGGGTCCAACAGCCATGGCTTGGGCAGAGGTCTTTGACTACATGTGCCAGGGCAAGTATCCTTGCACACAGCCAGCAGTAGCCTCCAAGCAACCAGTCGAAACACCAACGCCTGCTGCTCCGACACCCGTATCGCCACCTGAACCCACGGCCCCATATGCGGAAGGTGTGTGCCACATCAGCGTCCAGCTTGATGCATGGTCTGGAGACAGTGACAAGGAATCGCCTTTCTGGATGGAGACCTCGGGCATGACGGATGCTGCTGGCAACAGTCTCCAGGGAGCGGAAAACTCAGGATGGGCGCAATGTGGAGCGAAGTATCCATGTTGGGCTGACAGTCTCTTGGAAGACCGATTGTTCATGCGTCCAATTCTGGCGCCCGACAGCAGTGTCCCTTACATCCAATTCGATCTTGGTGCGCAGGCTTGGAGCACCAGAGAAGACAGTCTCGACGACAACATGATGCCTGGATGCAGACTAACGCCCTGTTTGCTATGTGATAACCCGTAAGTGTTTTTTTACCTGATAAGTGGACTCGCTAACAGGATGGTATAGGGTTAGCTGGTATTACACCTGTGATTATGAGTGCACATATGGCGGCGGAAAATCGAGTTTAGACGAATAGCTGATAGATTAATGATGGTTTGGTCTTCGTCAGAGCCTGTGCTGTGTGATTTTCTGAGTGAGAGACTTGATCAGTCCTGTCTACGCTGGCACCATCCCTTCCAGTCGAGCAATTGTGCATGGAGTAGCTCGGCTAACCACGCCCTCAAGCTGTAGTGTGGTGCAAGAACGGATCCTGCCTCCAAGCTTGAAGTTGGCGTAGAAGATCGGTGAAATACATGGACCACACGGCGTCGCCATCTTTTCCACGAACGTTGTCAGAGTCTGGGAGAAGTCGTTGAAAGATCGAGTTTTGTGACACGCCAGGACCATTTGTTCCCCGTTTTGAGGGCGATGAAGTTTCCAGGTCCCACTTTCGCCCATAAAAATACGATATATTGTCTTCGCGCGACTGTATGGCTGTCAGACGAATTGATGTTTGCTTACCTGCTGCAGCATGTAAACACGCGCAAAGTGTGCGAACTGCCTTTCGGAACTCATCTTAAAATCATCACAACATGAACCTTCCTGTCTGCTCTCAAGCAGCTGTAAATAAGCCACGCGATAGAAAGCAGCGACGTTGTGTGCAGGTGATGATTGTGTAAGAAAACACAGAATCGACGACGCGTCGAAGGAAGCAGGTGCCCGTGCGTCGGCAGCGGCTCCACACTGGGGTGCAGTAGCGGCTTCGGTACTCCACATCGCTCTTTCGTTTCTCCAAAATCGCGTGAGGTTGTCTGAGTCGCGCGGGGTCCTTGGTATTTCGGCTGAAGAGGCGGTACCCAGACACGATGTGTACCATCCGTACCTTCTCCTGTTGCGGGATCTTACTTCCTGCATCTACGCGTGGCGCGTTCCACTGCAGTCCTCGCACTGAGCTACTCCCAGCAGGAATGCTGCAAAGGAACACTGTGCAACGAATCTGCTAAAGTCATCTGCTCGCAGCTCTAGCTGTGTTGTGGAACCTGTCATACTAACCAGAAAGCGCGTTCTTCGACCAAAGCAGGGGCCCGGATCAAGCGGACGATACATGATAAGGACCAGATCGCCACAATGTGGCCTGGATGCGGGCCTCTGAGGCCGTTGACTTCATCTCTGGTCGTTCCGAAGCAGAGTCTCTTATGTGCATTTGTGCAGAGCAGGCAGTTATATCAGAGCTCGCGAAGACCTCAAGGAGCTGCAGCAGCGGCTCAAGTACCGCGTAATGAGCCTGTTGAGGAGCACGTTGAGGAAGTCAAGACTGTCCCATACGGAGAACTTACCATAGGCGTGCCTCTCGAGGTACGCAGTGGCGAGAGGAGAGTAGCCATCACTCCCCAGAATGCAAAACTCCTGCTCAAGAAAGGTTTCAAGGAGATCTTGGTTGAGCATGGCGCGGGCTTTCAGGCTCAGTTCTCGGCTCATGAGTATGAGGAAGCCGGGGCCACGATGGTGAACGCCAGTCGAGTCTGGTTTGATAGCGACATAATACTGAAAGTTCGACCTCCCCGGCTAAGAAGTACGATGGCATCGCCCAACAACTTTCTCCAAGGATTCAAGCCGGGCGGTGTTTTGATCTCGATTCTGCAGCCGAATGTCGAGAGAAACAAGAAGATCGTAGATGCCGCTGTCCAGAAAAAGATCACAACGTTTGCCATGGACCAAATACCGCGTATCACGAGAGCGCAGACCTTTGATGTCCTGTCTAGTATGGCGAATATTGCCGGATACAAGGCAGTGCTAGAAGCAAGCAACCACTTTGGCAGATACTTAACAGGCCAGACCACAGCTGCAGGAAAGGTACCGCCTGGCAAGGTTTTGGTAATTGGAGCCGGTGTTGCTGGTCTCAGTGCCATTGCCACTGCGAGACGAATGGGAGCCATCGTTCGTGGTTTCGACACCAGATCTGCTGCTCGCGAGCAAGTTCAATCTCTTGGAGCGGAATTCATCGAAGTCGACATCAAGGAAGATGGATCTGGAGGCGGAGGCTACGCCAAGGTGATGTCTAAGGAATTCATCGAGGCCGAGATGAAGCTGTTCATGGAGCAGGCGAAGGACGTCGACATCATCATTACTACGGCATTGATTCCTGGGAAGCCAGCGCCGACGCTGATTACCGAGGAAATGGTTGCTGCTATGAAGCCCGGATCCGTGATTGTTGACTTGGCTGCCGAGAATGGAGGCAACTGCGAGGTCACAGTTCCGGGCGAGCTCATCCATTATCAGGGAGTTACCGTCATTGGTTATACGGATCTGCCGTCTCGCTTGCCAACCCAAGCTTCGACGTTATACTCCAACAATATCACCAAATTCCTGCTTTCGATGGCTCCTAAGGAAGGTCATTTCGGAATTGACCTAAACGATGAAGTGGTTAGAAGATCTATCGTCACTTACAATGGTGAACTCTTGCCCACTCTTCCACCTGTCGCTCCACCTGCTCCACCACCAGCCAAGGAAGAAGCCAAAGAGGAGGAAACCGTTGCGCTTACTCCATGGCAAAAGGCTGTACGTGAAGTCGGAGTTGTGACTGGCGGCATGACTACCGCGCTAGCTCTCGGCAAGGCGACAGGTCCACTGTTCATGAGCAATTTCTTCACCTTCGCTCTGGCCGGCCTCATTGGATATCGAGTTGTTTGGGGCGTCGCTCCTGCTTTGCACTCACCTCTCATGTCTGTCACCAACGCCATCTCTGGTATGGTAGGTATCGGTGGCTTCTTCATCATGGGAGGAGGGTACTTGCCACAGACGGTCCCGCAGGTACTCGGTGCAGCCTCCGTTCTGCTGGCTTTCGTCAACATCACCGGAGGGTTCGTGATCACGAAACGCATGCTGGACATGTTCAGACGGCCCACAGATCCTCCTGAGTATCCATGGCTGTATGCTATTCCTGGTGTCCTTTTCGGAGGTGGCTTCATCGCTGCTACAACAACAGGTATGGCCGGTCTGGTACAAGCTGGATATCTTGTCAGCAGTGTTCTCTGCATTGGATCATTGACTGGCTTGGCGTCACAAGTCACAGCAAGATCTGGCAATCTACTCGGTATCTTGGGTGTCAGCTCTGGTGTACTGGCCTCGCTAGCTGCAGTCGGGCTCCCCATGGAGTCGCTAATCCAGCTCCTCGGTGTTGCAGGTATCGGAAGCTTAGTCGGAGCACTAATCGGTCGTCGTATCAGTCCAACCGAACTACCTCAGACCGTAGCAGCACTGCATTCCGTCGTCGGTCTCGCTGCAGTCCTAACCAGTATCGGTGCGATCATGGCCTCTATCAACCACCTCGACATGACACACATGGTCTCAGGCTACCTCGGCGTGCTCATTGGAGGCGTAACATTCACCGGCTCAATTGTCGCCTTCCTGAAACTCGCCGGAAAAATGTCATCTCGCCCAACAATTCTCCCAGGTCGCCACCTCATCAACGCCAGCATGCTAACCGCCAACGTCGCAACAATGGGCGCCTTCTGCGCTTTCGCCCCAGGAGCACCAGCAATAGCAGTCGCCTGCCTAGGCGCCAACACCGCACTGAGTTTTGCCAAAGGCTTCACAACAACCTCAGCAATCGGTGGCGCAGACATGCCCGTCGTCATCACCGTCCTAAACGCCTACTCCGGTTTCGCCTTAGTCGCAGAAGGCTTCATGCTCAACTCCCCGATCCTCACAACCGTAGGCTCCCTAATCGGCGTCTCCGGCTCCATCCTCTCCTACATAATGTGCGTAGCCATGAACCGATCCCTCACAAACGTCCTTTTCGGCGGAATCTCCGCCCCCGCTGCAAATACCGACCAGAAAATCGAAGGCGAAATCACAAAAACCACACTCGAAGAAACCGTCGAAACTTTACGTAACGCACAAAAAGTCGTCATCGTGGTGGGATACGGTATGGCTGTTGCAAAAGCTCAATACCCAATCGCTGAAATCGTAAGCACATTACGAGGAATGGGTGTAGAAGTGAAATTCGCTATTCATCCTGTTGCAGGGAGAATGCCTGGACAGTGCAACGTTCTCTTAGCTGAAGCATCTGTTCCATACGACATCGTTTTGGAAATGGATGAGATCAATGAGGAAGGTTTCGATGATGTGGATTTGACGTTGGTCATTGGGGCTAATGATACTGTTAATCCAATTGCTTTGAGGAAGGATAGGTGAGTTCTCATCCATCAAGCCCCGAAGGGGATTGGAAATGCCGAAGGGAGTTGGAAACTGTGATTACTAACGTTGATATTTTAGTCCCATCGCCGGCATGCCAATCATCGACGCATATAAATCTAAACAAGTCATTGTGATGAAACGTGGTATGGGATCTGGGTATGCGGATATTCCGAATCCTATGTTCTTTCAACCGAACACGAAGATGTTGTTTGGTGATGCTAAGGCGACTTGTGATGCTATTCGAGCTGCTTTGGCGGATGGACCGAAGTGAGAATAGGATGCAATTTTGTCGTGGTATGGGAGGAGTTTGTATGTGGCGCATTTTGCATGAGGATGCGGTGAACGGGAAGCTTGATATATGGAATCATAAAGTTTCCGGTTCATGTCGGCGTCTTTCTCCGAATCACATGTTTCTGTGCGCCTCAATTGTGAGCGTACTTGGTCTCATCTACATCGTGTCAACGCAAAGCCTGCCGTGTCATGCAACCTGTCCAGTCCAGCGAAATGCTTAGCCCTAAACGCCCACTTCCTCATGAAATGCATTTTCAGATCCGTCCTACCCATGTCCGACTGGTAATGCCATCGTAAACGCAAGTGTTGTCGATGGGCACGTATTGCTTTGTAATTACTTTGATCACTTCTTGAGCGATCAGGCCACCCGACAGCGAGGCGACATTATGCAATTCACCCCCGCCTGCACGCGCGAGCTCGCGGGCGTAGTTGCCGACAGTGGTCTTGATATTGGAGTATTCTGGATCCTCGATTCGCGTTCCTGCTTCATTGATGATGGAATCGACAACGGTCTGAGCAATTTCGGCTAGCTTATCGGCATCTTGTTCGTAGTCATGAGCACCAGCAGCTTGAAGTGCCTCTCCAACCGAAACAGCTGCACCGGAGCTATGGCTGGCTGCGAAGAGGTCCCATGCATAGAAGGCGATGTAAAGGCCAACAAGACTCTCGGGATTGGTGAGCTCGTTGCAGAGGAACTTAGCTCGGTCGCCAAAGGTAGCCTTGGCGCCTGGCTCAACGATCTTGAAAGGTCGTCCACGGACGAGAGATATGTGAGCAGCTCCTTTGCAGAAGTTCTCGACTTCTGCTTCTGCAATGGCCAGATCTGAAGCACGTCCGGTCTTCGCTTCGAGACTGCGGACAATGGCTAAGACTTCGGCGGCATCTTTTCGAGCTTTTTGCTTGTAGATGTTTTGCAACTCAATGTATGTGTCTGATTGAGCCTTCATGTCGGGGACAGCTCCAGGAAGTGGTAGCTCGCCGTGGTTTGTGTAGAATTGCGATACTGCATTCGCAATGAGCCAGAAAGGTGGCGATGTGGGTGTCAGGTGGACAGCCTCAGGCGCCTTGAGAATCTCCAGCACAGAAGACGGTGCTGTCGGCGGGTTGAGTGTCTTGAGCACAGCCGCACAAGCTTCGTCAAAGTTCTCTTCGCTTGGGCTACCTGAGCGAACCAGACTTCGGAATGCCGTCTTCTCCTTGTATGACTCTGGTAGCTTGCCGTGTTCCTTCTTCCACTCTTCAAGGTAATGGAGCAGCAAGCACACGTACGGTATGTGGGCGAATTCATCCTCTTTCATCTTGGACATGTTTGCGGTCTTTCTTCGCGCGAAATCGAGGAGCTCCGGCCATGGCGTCAGTAGTCGAAGATCTGTCGTGGCTGTAGGATCTGGGTGCGTGTCGACAATTGGGAATGCAGGTGGTAGGTAGAGCGAGAAATGGCTGAAGTAGCCAAGCGAATGGATGTAGAAGGCGGGAATTCCGTGTTTTTGCAGGTGCTCACTGATCAGGAAGAAGACAGTAGGATCGATGGGTGCGGCGATCAGGACGAGGTTGTAGGGAGCGAAGAGATTATCCTTCATTGCCCAGCTGTCAAGCGGCTCTGTGATGAAGTTGCCCTTGACATCAGGATTGAGCTCCGTCAAGTACTTGGCTGTCTCTTCTGCGCGGAATTTGCCCAGCGACGAGTCCTCGAGAAAGAAGTTGACGCCCAAATCTGCTTCTGAGACCAAAGCAGAATCGAGGATGGTGAATTGGCCGACACCGGGCAAGACGATGTTCTTGAGTGTTTCTACACCTGTCACGCCTGGCCCATTGTTGATGAGGAGGATATGCGATTCTTCGAGAGCGATTTGTCCAGTTGCGCCCTAATCAAGTCAGCTATGTTTGTCACTTGACACTACTCACTCACCCAAAGCCTCAGTTGCCGGTCGTACTTTCTCTCCTTCGCCGTTGGGATGTCTTGCAGAGGCGGCGGGACCTCCTTGGCCGGGCTCACAGCCGCCATCTTGAGCTTTTTGTGCACTGGCGACTCCACGGTGAAGATCTGCCCAACAAACACCGAAAGACCGTGTGTTGTCTAGATGTATGTAACTGGAAGCATGATTCAGGCACAGCTAAACGCTCAACACGCGAACATGCGAGCTTCGCGAGATGATGACATAAAGTCCACGCTAAGATAGGCATATTCTTATCAAATTGATGAACACGTAATCAAAGTTTAGAGAATGGCATTGATTGAAGGCATTAGGAGTAGCACTGGTCAGGCTTCATGCGAGGATGCATCTATCCAACAGCAGCTTCACGAATTCCATTGTGATCCTGGAGCCCAGAGCCTTCCGCGCTATCGAGGCCTCCCTGCTCAATGCTGACGCTGGCTGTTGGCCGTCCGTCGTGGTCTCCCCAAACCGGTCTTGCCTCCAAAGCATCCGCCTCTCAAATGCAAATCATGGCCGCTGTCGGATCTCTCGACTGAGGGCTGTATCTAGCTTTCGAGCTCACTGTATCTCTTCACATACACTTCGCCAGACTCCAAACCAAAGTACGCAGCAACTGGCTTCTGTCCACCCTGCTTTCCAGCCTTCTGCGTCTGAATCCCATTGGGTCCCGCAAAGATACCAACTTCCAGCACACCCGCAATAGCCTTTATCCTCGCACTCAACGTCTCTACCTCCCAAATACCATCTTTTCCACTACCATCTTGCCCATTCTTCAGATCAAGCCCAGTCAAAAGCGTCTTGAATGGCGCATCCACAATATAGAAGCTCTGATCGGTCTGCACCGGTCCAGTCTTCGAAAGTGTATGTTCACGCAAAATCGGTGCCGGTGATCCGAGCAATTTGAGCTCGCGAATCACACTTGCGTGTGCGATGGGAGCGATCTCGATAGGTATCGTGGGCCATACCGTGAGCAATCGGCTCTGGTTTTTCCTGTAGTCTGCTATGCAGATGAACTTCTTTGCTCGACATGCTACCAGCTTTTCCTGGAACAAACATGCTCCTCCTCCTTTGATGCAGTTAAGTTCTTCGTCTACTTCGTCGGCACCGTCGAATGCCACTTCTAGCAGAGCTTCGGCAGGTAACGAGTCGAATGCGATAGGTGTCAGGCCTGCTTTCTCGATGACTTTTCGTGAATTCCAGCCGGTGGGTACGAACCAGTTGATGTGGCCTGGTGGAGGAGGGTGTTTGACCTGCGAGCAGAATGTCAGCAAAGCTGATCTAAGTTTATTTTCCGTTGAATGGTTCCTTCCTCTCTGTCTAGCTCTTTTCCCGCATGTGTGTTTCCTGGCCTGCTCCGTCTCTCACGCTCAGGAATTGTACTCACCAGATGATCCTTAATAGCTTCAACTCCGTAAACAATCGTACTCCCACTTCCGATCCCCACAAACCTCATATCACTTCGAAAATGTTCCTCCACAGCTTTGTACGCAGCCTTCCGCTTCGCTGCCTCGACCTTAGCTACTGCCGCAGCAGCAACCTCTGCATCGGTCGCCATCGAGAGAGGTCGCTTCGCTAGAATTCGGGGTGTAGAAATTATGCCGCGTGGAAAGGTAGATGTGACTGTTGTCGTGAGCTTAGGATGATTATCATAGTGTGATTCATGCAGAAGGAGACTCACAGCAACGAGTACTACTGGTTTTTAGCATATACAAAGAGAAGTGACTCGGTCTCTGAAGGTTCTGTGACAGGTAGGAGCAGAAGAGTGAATATTCTCATCGTACAAACAGAAGAGTGGTGAAATGACCAAGCATCGCATAAGTTGCTCTACTCAACTTCTCGCCGGTGACCACCGAAGTGGAAGCACGAATGCATGGGCCCCGGCCCCGCCATTGAAAGCAGGAAACCCCTCTACGCCAACAATTTGTGAGGCTCAACTCTTTCTTGCAACTCGAACCCTGGATAAGATTGATAGGCGATACATGCGCTTACAGTTGCCTTTGATGCATTTCGAGTTCACTTGCAGCATTTACAAGCAAGACAATCAGATTGTCATATTATGACGTCGTGGTATGGACTTTTGTACAAGGGTGCGGATAGCCAGGTACTTCCGGCCGGATGGGCTGGGACATGGACACGTGAAGACGCGATGCCATGGCTTCCGGAATGTACGCATCATGTGTCAGCATGATGTCGTGTTCACAAGCTGTGCTTTAGTGCAGTGCAGCCACGTATTGAGACGAGATGAGAGAAGAAACCATTTGTCTTCCGGAGCAAGGCATATCTCAGCCTGCTCGTCAGTGGTATTATCGATTTGAGCAGCCTGTGGTCTAGGTGTATTAATTCTCTTGGGTCATTGTCATTCGTCTCGCTGCCCTGCCTTGAAAGAATCGGCGTTGTGGGTCAGCTTCCAAGCAAAAAAATCTCATCACCGGTGCTTGAGCTCTTCAGAGCACCAGTTTTTCCCAGAGTGGTGCCATCAGACCATCCACCCACGCACAATATCATCCTTGTTAACGCCGTGCTCGTCCCAAATAACCAATACTGTACTCCATCGCTATGCAGACCAAAAAGTGAAATGAACATGCCCTTCGCTATGCTTCGCTCGATGTCGTGAAAACGGAAAGGGGTATCTTGAACAACCAGACGAACACAAGGCACAGTACAAATGCAGCCAAGGAAGTGACCAGTAGCCATGATCTTAGATGTAGAGAGTCCGCAATGTCTCCACGGGTGGTGTCTCGGTCAAGCCTTTGGCACGAAGTGCCAGACCAGCAGCTGAAGGTGACTCCGTCCGCTTGTTGTCTGCTTGCGATCTTTCCTTGCGTGCGGCCTTTTGTGCCTGCTTCTTGATATCTTTACGATCTCTGGCTGTGACACGAGGACCGGTCTGCTTTTGAGACGTCTTGCCGACCCGTTGATTCGTATCTGGCGGTTTTCGGGGTCCATGCAGCTTCAATCGAGGTACTGCCTTCGGTGGTGGAGCTTCAGCAGGGTCAGATGGGTTTGATGTCGGCTTGCCATCCCGGTCATCTATCGATGTCGGCTGTGTGGCTGTCGACTGCTGTGACGAGTCCGGTTGGCTAGAGGCTTCTGAATCGAAGCTGCCGAAGGACTCTTGGCTGCCGTCGTAGGTAGACAACTGCGATAAAGCGTGCCTTGTGTCCTTGCTTCTCTCCTTTTGAGCTCGTGATGCTCGGCTCATGCGTCTGTCCTGCTTCTTGTTTGGTCCATCATGCAGATCGTCATCACTATCATGGTCACGCTCGACACTCGAGCTCTCCACGTGTGACGATGTGCTGCCGTTCTCTTCTGCTTCTAAGAGTGTATCAACGGCATTATTGATATTGCCACGCGCGGCCTCGAGGGCACGCTTGATCGTGATCTTGTCAGCCAGGTATGGTAACGACTTCTCGACCACTTCGATCTGCCATGGCAGCACGTGAGGTGTCTGTGCTAGCTTTTCCTGCTGTCTCTGCTCTTCTTCTGGTGATAGTACCTTCGGTGACACGTTCGGCAGGCCTTCGTAGGGTCCGTCGAGGTTTCGTATCGAAGAGTAGTGTTCCCACATGTGGTATGCGATGTGAGCAACAGGTCGGTCAGCGTCTTCTCCATGGCCACCAGTCACCATGAAAGCGAAGTCTCTTTGATAGATCTTCACGTCATATCCGAAGGCAGACGAGAAGGCGGTGATCTCCATGTTGTCTCCATATGTGCCACCACGTGCCATACTCTCTAGATGGCTTTCAAATACACGATCGATCTCAGCAGTGGAGGGAGGAGTGAAAGTGGCTGGCGAAGAATATGCTCCAGCATTTTTCCGTTTCGGGTTTCGTCGAATACCGCCGCCTGGGTGCACATCGATGAATTGCTTGTAGTAGTCGGCATGTTCTCGCATATATTCTATGACACGCTGTCGTATAGCGACATGCTCGTTCTGATGACCGTAGAGCTGGTCGGAGAGCGCATTGAAGAGGCAGTTGCCTGGCAGGAGGCAGGATTAGTATCAGAGTGACAGACATTAGGGTGGCACGGCCATTCAGGTGCGTGCATGTGATTGCCAATTGTTCTTACCATCACCACGGATATCAGATGCGAACAGGCCGAGTGAACTTAGCAGTGGGAACTCCTGCTCGCTGCCGCCCATGGCACCTCAGCTCGGAGAGCAGCGAGTGGATGGGAGCTGGTGATGACTGTCCAATCCGATTAGCGACAGTCATTTGAAGTCAAATAGCCGCCCAGCGATTATTGTTGTTGCAAAGAAGTGTGCCCGTGTGTGGTAGGCACATAGGCAAGCAAGCAACAGGGCAAAATAGAACAACAGCAGGCACAAAAGAAAGCTTGCTCCACCCCGGCCCTGCTTGTGGCAGTGATGCACGGGTCAGGAGGAACACATATCGTAATTGGAGAGCTGACTTTACCTTTTTCGAGGGGTGTTGACACGCGAAGTTCTGCCCACCGGCTGGCGCCCGTCATCCGCGACGAACGACTGCAAAAATTCTTTGCTTGGGTAGTAGCAGCGGTGAGTGGTGTGGTGTCGTCTGATATGTTGCGTTCTGTGGGCTAGTCTCTGCCGACCGACAGGATCTGCTTGCTGCTTGGAAGCTCGACACGGTAGCTTTTCGAGCTGCACTCCGCCAGGAACCCAAGCCGCCTGCAGAATCAGGATGACGTCTCGCCGGCCTCGAGTGAGATGAGAGTATGAGAGCAAACAGAGTACAGAGTCTGAAGGAGAGTGAGAATAATTTTTGACTTTGCAGAAGCAAACGGGTCCAGGCAACTGTCCTCACTTGTTTCGAGGTCGCAAGCAGCCAGTCGGCAAACGCTGAATACTAATGATTCCTCGCAAAAGCGGACACCTGCAGTCACAAGCACAGGCCGCCGTCCGAAAGGCGAGGTCAAGTGAATCTGACGGCTCAAATATCAATCAGGTGAGCTGTCTCACGCAGCAGCCAGCAGCATGAATTCGTGACTGAGGAACGCAGCTTCATCGTCACGGACACGCTGTACTGGTCATTTTGCATTGTTACACGAGCTCCGCACCTCCAGCACATCACGCATCCTGATCACCGCCGCCAAACTCTTCTCTCACATGAAAGACGTGGTTCACCTCCTCAGCGGCGTGTCGGCCCAGCCACAAGCATTTAGCAGCAAAGACTCACCTTCGGCGTGTTCGGGAGGAACCGGGCAAGAGGGGCAAGCGAAAGAATCTCGGCTTGTTCGAGCTCAAGAGCTTTTCTGAGCTTTCGTAAAGCGGCCTCCTGTTTCACGCGGCGGCTGCTAACAACTACCAGCTACCCGCCCAGCATGAAACACTGGATCCATCACCATAAGCGCGTCTACCACTCTCTTCACCCTTCTACGGCGACATGTGGTTGTTTTCAGAAAAGGTCGCACAGACTACTGCACGCCTCGTCGACGTACAGAGATCAGCACCACTATCAACGGTAGGTCGTGGTAGGTCGAACGGTAGTTCAGGGACGCGACAGCATGAACAAAAGTGTTCGCAGTGCTGTTCCCTCGCTGCTCACGTCTCTCGTTGTTTTTGCTTGTCCTTCTTTGGATCGAATTCGTCGCTCACTTCGGCCTTCTCATTCCAGCAGTACATCAGACCCACAATCTTTGCAACCACCTTTTTCACTCTTTACAAGTAGACACTCCGGAGGCTGGACCTCGCAGTTCATAGGAACGAAATCATACCAACCGGCTTGGATGATCTGAGAACATTGAAACGACTTCACGACACTCATTGGGCAGTCAGCCTGCATTTCGCAATCCAGCATCAAGACATCGACAGAACTCATCCAGAAAGCAACCTGTAATCCTCGAATCGAAGCCAATTGGCAATCATGTTGATCGTAGCATTACTCTGGCTCGTTGCGGTCGCTGTTGCCATACCATCTCATCACGCTATGCCAGCAGCATTACGCCACAAAATGCTGCATCACAAACATGCAAGAGCAGCAACAGTCACTCCTCGCGTGGTAAACATTACCTACGTAGCGAACGTGACAGACCCTTCATTGACTCGAGACTCCTGCGGCTCCGCTCGAATAGGCAACAGAGTCCTATGGACCTGCAGAGATACGCAAATCTTCAGCAATGGCAACAGATTCGACATGAAAATCCAGTCACTCCCGATAACACCAAACTCTGCATCATGGACAGACCTGAAAGCCGAAGGAGGACCAATGATCGCAGCAGGAGAGCCAGGAGCAGGATCTTCTGGCACGAATCCCATCCTGACAATGTACGGCGGCAATGCCTCTTCCTACCCATCTTACTTTCCAGTCCTCGACACACAATGCCCTCAATCTGGAGCCTGTCAGGACGGAAGTCGATATGTGGTCTGGCCGGATCAACCTCCTCTCATCACGCGCCAGCGAAGCGATGGCAGCGCTGTGGGATATACTTGGATCCCTAATCAAAGGCTGCAAGGTGGATGGAATACAATGGACCCTGAACCAGCATACATTCTCTACAGATCTGTTTACACTCCAAGCACGGATCCGAATGCTTTGCCTACTGTATCGATCGTGTCTCCGACATTCTTCAACCTGGGAGAGATTGGCTTTGGAAGATATGGTCATTTCGTAAGAAACGGAACAGCGTATCTCTACGGCCAGACCGCAGATCAAGGCACAGTCTTAGCGAGAGTCGATATCAATATGATCGAATACCGCTCTGCGTATCAATACTACAACCCATCAACCTATTCTTGGGACACAACAGCACCTACATTCAACTCGACCACGCACACAATCCCGAACGCTGGTGCCGGCGGACAAGGCACATTCTACTACTCTTCGTACCTCAACTCCTACGTCTGGATAGGTCAAGGTACAGGCATGGTCGGTTCCTCAGCAGCATTCTTCATCAGCACAGCTCCAGCTCCCGAAGGTCCTTGGGTCAAGCCCTACCAGGTCTGGGAAGGTCAGAATGGCGACAATGATCAAGCATCTAGCTATAGTCTGCAGGCGCACCCGAGTCTTCTGCCTAGTGGACCTGATGTGGCGAGTGAGAAAGGGATATATTTGAGTTGGACGCAGCAGTGGAAGGAGCAGACTTGTGGCAGTATTTATGTAACACCTTTAGTCTGGGTGGATTTTGATTAAGATATCGACAGAACTTGTGCTCTTTTAGCGTGGTGTTGGGGGTTTGTGGTCTAGATCGTAGATATGGTTGCAATCATTCGTCTTCTTCTTGTGGACATTGCATGTCAAACAATGCTCCGATTCCTTGTATGCGTCCTAGACATTCGATTTCGGAGAGCACGCTGCTCATGGGTTTCTGCCCAGGACTATCCTTTGACCATGCCCAAAAACAGATACGATAGTGGCCTTCTTCGTCGTCTTCTTTGCCGAGATACCATTGACGATCACCGCACGTCATATCTTCACGGTCGAGGTATACGGCACAGGCGAAATTATAGCCATTTGTCTCGTGAAATGTGATCTTGAGTTGCTCGAACTTCGGCGCTTTGTAGGTGACGAGGCTTTGCAGATATTTCGGGAGCTCCTCCAACAGCTCCAGCGAGTGCAAAGTGAGGCTCGTAAGATTTGGTGGGAGACTCTTGTTCGCATCAGGGCCATTCAATCCTATCAATGATGGAAGGATGATACTGTCAATTTCAAGATGGCGAAGTGCCGTGAATTGACGAAGGTCTAGCGGCCACTGCGATACTGATTCCCACAGCCGGCGGACTACTTGCTGATTGTCCTTGCAGATCAATTTCAACCGAGTCAGATTCTGGGAGTGAAGATTCAGAGCTTTTTGAAATTTTGCCAAATTGAAATCGTATTGCTCTGCCTCGTCTTGGTCTTCTTCATATCCCTCTATATCGTTCTCATATTCAATATATCCGCGATAAAGTAGCTGGAACTCAAGCTCGAATCTCTCAAGCTTTTTGCAGGCTTGAATGAAGGCAGCAGCTTGCTCGGTGTTGATGTTGCATGGCGCTTGCAATAAAATGGATGATACGCTCGAGTATGGCTTGTCCACGTATCTTGGATAATCTTCATCAGATGACATGCTTGACGCTTCGAGGGTTCGCAGGTGTGGCAATCCCATGAAGTGCAATAAGATGTCCGCAGAGAAGCCGCGGTCGTGGGCTCTGTCAACGGCTGTCCTGCCGCAGATGGTAGCATGGGTCAGCCTCCGGTACGTCGAGTCCGACAACCGAGACAGCCTCTCATTAGACAAGAAGAATGTGAGCACGTCTTTCAGCTCGATAGGCCAAAGCTCGCGGCATTCGTACGTATGAAAACCTTCCAATTCGACATAAAGGGATTGAATGTTGGTGGCGAGCGCCAGTAAAAGTCCCATGTACGTTGCGCGTGAACCATACTTGATCGTTCTCCAGATCCAATGATACTCGTCATCATGCCTGAAGTCTGCAAGTATGCTTTCCGGGATTGGCGTCAAGTCCTCATCTGAAAGAGCGGGTGCGACCGTCAAGTGCTCCAGATATCGAATCAAGTCAGGTCTTTCGTAGAGTGTGCGAACCAAGAGTTGGACTTTGAGGCCGTGAGTCCGGGCATTGAATCGGGAAAAAAGGTACGGCCGAACAGCATGGTGTAAAGTCTTGGATGTGGAAGACAGCGCTGCGAGCGCAGATACACGAGCAGTAGAGTCTTTTTCACTTTTGCCACCAACGTCGACATATCTGATGATCTCTTCGAGCAATTCTGGGCTCAACGCCAAGAGATGGCTTTCATCCATTGTACGGGATTTGTGGCGATGTTCGGTCGGCTCTCAGGATAGAGACTCAAGCCTGGTGAGAATCTCGAGTATCAAGAGTCCGATGGAGAGAGATCCAATCGCTAGATGACCTCCAGATGGTCCCTCGATATCGGTTGCGACTTCCAGAGAAGGAGAGCAGCTGTGCAATTTCTCCTGAATTGTACGATCAGTCCATCTCGATACTCATTAATGCTTGGAACATTTTGAGAGACTGGAACTCTCGTTTGATCTTTTCCCAAAACTCAGAATGTATTCATCGTTGTGGTTGTTGTACAAGGAGAGAGAGAGGTTTCAAGGGAAGCGAAAGAAGGTTTCACAGCCCTGTCGTTTGCCAAGCCTCTCTGCCGTGTTTGCCTCTCTCCTTTCCGACCAGACGACTTCCACTTTCTTTCCACCATCAGCATCACATCACTTGAATATGGCAAGCCGTCTGGAGCTACTGCCGACAGAGCTTCTCGATCATATTCTTGAAGCTATTGATGATACCGCCTCGCAGAGCATCGCTACACGCTACTATGATCGCATTCGCATATTCGACGCGCTTTCACGAACTTGCAGATTGTTTCGCAACGCTGCTCGACCATATCTGTACCGGAACTTCGAGAGTCTGAACAACGGCAAAGGTCTACGCACGTTTGCAAGAACACTATATGAAGAACCGGCTTTGGTCCCGTATGTCCACCTTGTCAATGTCATCCCATCTCGAGCTGCTTGTGCAGTCCAGCCGAGCCACGAAGACCTTCGACGTTGCATGCGTGTTCTCAGAAGCTTGAAGGACACTTTCGTCTACGATGACATTGTCGATGCCCTATTGCAGGGCTGTCACACAGCTGAGCTAGTTGTCCTACTATGTCTAACCACAAACATGCGCATCCTGCAAATCAGCACTTACGACCACCAGACAGCAAAAGATCACAAGTGTTGCTGGCACTGTCCCGATATGGCAGAATGCTTGCAGGCTGTGTTTTCGCCCACACGTCTGGCGAAATTTCCGGCAATGCCATATTCGACGTTGGATTATTGCTTCTTGTTCGGAAAATTCTTTGATTTCGCATCGGAAACCATACAGCATCGAGGTACATCGCCTTCTTCAATACAGACCCTTTTGCAGCTTCCGGGTATGACTGCTCTTGACTGCAGCGGCATTGGTGCCGCCGAAACTAACATGCAATGGACCGCTCCTCCAGCCTCTTCCAACGTCGAGAGACTAAAGTTGGTATACGGCAATGTTGACGCCGATAGTGTCCATGATATCTTGAGGACATGCAAACGCGTCAAGGATCTAGAATTTGCCTGGGAAGCCATCATGCCGGGCCAGGAGAACCACGAAGACCACAATATGTATGTCCATGTAGAGACAAGCATATTGAAGGCTGCTCTGGATCTGCACAAGCAGCACCTCGAGGAGCTTGAATTGACCAATAAAATGGACGAGTGTATGGCTTGGGCTAGTCAACCACGAATTGGCGACTTTCACGACTTCATCGCGCTCCGCAAGCTAAGGATCGATGAGTCGCTGCTTCGCACCCGCTGGCGGGACATGGACTTTGAACTTTTGTTACCACGATCACTCGTCGTTCTTGTCATATACAGCGAACGAAATCTAAAGCTTTTGAGTAAAATCATTCCGGCTCTACGTGGCTTCAAAGGCGAGAATTGGAGCCTTCTGCAAATACTGTTTCCGGCCAGACAGGAGATGGGAGGAGACATTGACGAGGTACTCGCGCGACCGAGATCAGAGAAGGTGCTCGACTGGAATATTGGACTTGAAGACTCTGACGATGGAAAGCGAATTGGATTCCAGTGTGAGCAGACACCAGTGTGGCGATGTCTTGAACGACTGACACCTATCCTACGCACAAAAGGTGTGGTTGGAATGTTGGAAGAACTGTTCCCTGAGCCCGCCGATTCCTCAGATGATGAAGAAGACCTGGCGAATGTAACGAGTGGTCTCATCATTTACGATTGAAGTATGACTTTCATGATGTTCATCCAGCAATACATTCTCCGATCTATCATCACTATTTGCACTGGACGAGATCTATCCCATCAAAAAACTTTTCGGAGCGCAAGATCGGCCTCCCAAAGTGGCAGCACCCAGAGATCCTTTCACGTCTCTAAGCACTGACAGCATAAGTCCAGCTCTGCTTACAATCATACCTATCCCCACCACTGTTCTCTCCAGTATACGACGCATAGCTATCGCCAAGCACACTGTTATAAAGCGAACAATAAGTTCCATGCGGCTTACCATTCTTATGAAGGTAATAAGCATTGAACATCTTCACATCCGCAGCACCGTTGGCCTTGTTCGTGGCACTCTGCTTTCCAGCATAGTCACCGCAAACAAGTGGATTGAACGGTCCTGGGAAGAAGCGGGATCCGAGCCAGAAAGATGGTGCATCAATCGCCTTGCCACCACAGTTTTGTGGGTCTTTCCATGGGTTTGGGTTCGGATTAGGCTTTGGTGGGACTGTGACGTTCGTCTTGTCGTAGCCGTTCGAGGCTGTGATGACGACTTGGAATTGGCTGCGTGTCTCACCAGTGTTTGTTGCGGTCGATGCGTCGATGTTGGAGCCCCAGAGGGTACATTTGAAGGCTGTCTGCGAGGGTGGGTTTGGACAGTTCTGACCCCAGACTGTCGGGTAGCCTGAGTCATAGGTGCTGTCGTTGTTGGTTGGGTTGAGCGAAGGATCACGCTCGGCATAGATGTTGAAGGCGGTGCAGAGTTCAGTACAGTCGCACTTGGCGGCGCACTCGGCGGCGTCGTACTTCTTGAGAGTGTACAAGCCGAGATATGATTGAGCAGATGTAGCACCATTGAGGTCCTTGAAGACTTGAGTGTACTGGGTGTTGTCGTCCGAAGGAATGACAGTCGGTGCCGCAGATGCTGAGGCGTGCAGCTGATCAAAAGCGAGGAAGGCAGATGCGGTGTCAGGTGATGGTACTGGGCCATAGCCATCCGGCTGAGGAGCACATGGGTCGAGAGGGTTGATAAAGCCACAGTATGTGCCTGCCTCGGGCTGCGTGGCGCAAGATCCTGGCGCAGAAGAGGTAGCAGTGCCAGTCAGAGCTGGATCAGTTGTGTAGCCCGTTGCCAAAGCTGGGTAGTATGGGGTGTATGGGGTGTTGGGGCAGGTCTTCGGAGTTGTTGGAGGGAAGGTGGACGCTGGCGCTGTGGTAGTCGGCTGCGTGTTTGATGCGGTGCTCGAGACGGTGTTTGAGACGGTGTTTGAGATGGTGCTCGAAGGAATGCCAGAGGTTCTGGTAGAGAGAGTGCTCGATGCCGTGCTCGAAAGGGTGCTTGTAGCAGTAGTTGATACTGTGCTTGATCGAATCGAGCTGGTCATTGATGTAGTGCTGGAGGCGACTGACGAGGACGATGGACCGCCAGGCAGACCGTTGCCAAGATCCGAACAGACTGGAGCAGAGATACCGCACTGCGATGGAGCAGACTGGAAAGGCGCGGCACCATCATAGAAGATGGCATTGTAGCCTGCGGTGTTGTACTTGGAGGGATTGCGGCGGTTTGCGAACTTTGACGCATCGTACCCTTGGCCGAGCTTGATGTTGACGGTGTTGCCGCCGACAAAGGTGATATTGAGCACGCCGGCACTGTACTGGAACGATTTGATTGTCTGGTAGAATTCAATGGCATTGCCCTGACCAAATCCGTACAGCTGAGGACCAAAGTTGGAGTTGCGAGAGTACACAGCAGTGTCCATGTGAAGATCGGCAGTTGGGTCCTGGAAAGAGATGGATTGGCCAGGGAATGATGGGCCTGCTGTTGGGTTCTGGAAAACGCCAGTGCCGTCCTCAAGATAGAGAACACCGCCCTTGCCGATCTGCCAGCACCCACTACCATAGACGTTCTGAACGTTGTGATAGACAACATTGATGATGCGGAAAGCACCATCATTGTAAAGATTCTGACCAGTTGTGCTAGTGGTGGTCAAGGTTGGATTCCTCCAGACGAAAGATGCTCCCTTGTTGTCGAAAAACTGCTCGAACGAGATCAAGCCAGTATTTCGGGAAGTCAAGTCATTGTACATCTGGAACGTCGAGCCGCCAGTGTCACCACGCCCACACCACTGTATGGTTCCAGCGTTCTGCATCGATCGGATGTACCAGTCGTAGGTAGGTGCAGAGGCTGAACCATAATCGTTGAGCTGGATCAACGCTCCTGCAGCATTTTGGAGGTTGCCATTGTTGGCATCGTGACCGCCCCAATCAGATGTTTGTCCACCAGCGAGCCGATTCTGCTTGAGGTATTGAGTCTGGCTGACAATGAGTCTGCCCTGATTGTTGACGTTTCCAAAGAAGTTGTGAGTGCTGCCTCCGTTGATCCAGTAGGTAACACCAGGGTTGATAGTGGAGAGTTGTCCTGCAGTGCCAAACTTGCCGTTGTAGGACGAGTCGGTCACATCACTGCTGATGACAGTGTCTCTGACTTGGATACCACGCTTGGCAGCCGCGGTAGCAGCTGCGGTGGACGCAGCTGTGGTCGGACCGCTTACAGTGAAGCTGGTAAAGAGAGATGCGATCTGGTCTGCATCTCCATCGAAGGCAGATGGTCCGCTTGCTACGGTTGGCGCAGCAGCAATGGCATTGAAGTCGGGCTTCTGTGGTAAAGCTTGAACGAGTGTAAGAAGAGCCGCTGAGACGGCAAATTTGGACAGACTCATCTTGCAGAGCTGGCTTGATGATTCACAAATCGCTGACCATGCTTTGGAAAGGAGACTGCTACTCTTATAGTGCTATCGACCTCGTATGAGGTCCAAGAATCTCCTAATCGCAGGTTTGAGATCGACAGCTCCGTGGCCATTTCTTCAGCGCGGCGTCCTTAGACCGCGAAGAACGGGATGTAAGCCATTCGAGAAGCATTGTTGGATACGAGAACCAACCAGATCGGTGTCTGTGCTCAATGCAAGAGACACGTCAGGTCTTTCCTTTTGTGAGGGTTTGGGCCCATGAAGAGAAGTATGCTTCGACCGGTCGAGAAAGCTAAGTTCGTCTGTAGGTTAGAGGAGTAGCCGCATGGCAAAGCGTGGATGCATCGTGATCAGATTCTCCTTGGGACACTTCTGTGATGGTCTGACACCATCGGCACTAATAATTCCTACTGTAGGCATTGACTGCTTCAACGAAGAACGACCGAGTGTCTCACCAAAGACCGAGACAAGTCGCAATCGGTACCTGCAGATGCATTCGGCGCAGCCAAGCTGATGGGATCTTGGCTTTCGCGCATATGCATAAATGGTCGATCTTTTGGATGCATACGCTGACGACATTGAGTACACGCTAGGGACTTTGTAGGTATCAGTGTAGGTCGAGTATGCATGTCCAAACGTGCGCCAATCTATTCCATGTGTTGCATCCATGAAGTGTCCTGCTTCCGGTATCCGACCCAGCGGAACCAGATAAGGTTGGAATACGATACTAGGCGCCAAATTGGTCCACTGTTGCTCGCACCGGCTTCGCGCGACACTGCTTGTGTCCCTGGAAGGAGTCTCGGTAGAGAGAAGTATTCCGCCGTGTACCGAGTCCAGCCATAGTATCATTGGTGTATCGTCTGGTTCTCTGCGCAGACTGCTACTCTCGGCTAAATGTAAGTCATAGCAACCTAGAAAATTCCGATCTAGTTAGCCATGAGCGACGGACGCAACTCGCGGCTCTCGGCCATGAGACCGAGCTATGATTAATGCACATTATGAGTCCCAGTTCAACGCTGCGTCTCGCTCCAAGAGCGAGCGCATTGACAAATTGAGCCCAGATGCCGCCTTTCTCGCTTGTCTTCACGCCGTCTGGCAGGCGCCAATATAGATGATGCAGACCAAGATGCTGGATGACCGATGCGTAGCAGAAAATGAAGCCAAAGCTTCCGGCTCAATACTGGCATTCGTAGCGAAAGCCTCGTACACTTCGTCTGAACAAGTATAGCATACAATCGAAGGTGGTCACAGCTCTGCATTCGCTGCCGCATGTGCTGGATACGTTGCTTGAGGCGCGCTGCGAGGGGATCCAAGTCATGGGAGCCTCGGTGGACATGTATTGCTGCATTTGTCTTGCACTGGACCAAGTGCATGCGTGCAGCACTCGTCGCTCGGTGGTCACAGGCGGTGGATTAAAGATTAAAGATGCGTGCCGATTTCATCATGCATGGGAGCTGAAGGCCGATCTACTTGGAGGCCGAGGGTCAATCGAGCGATGGACACCACCGAGAACGGAACCCTTCGCCTCCAGTTGGTAGAGCACCTATGTGTCAGGAACGGGCCTCCAGAACAGGACGCAATCACTGTCTATACAGCGCGGCCTGCAAGATGGTCCGGCTCCAGATCCTGAATATCTGGACTGCCAGAGTCCAAGAAAATTCTCCAATGTGTCTCTCTGCATGATACAGAAGATCTTGGCGCCAGTCAAGAGCCGCCGCAATTGATCATAAGCCCCAGGACCTGGATTTCGAGCGCTCTGTAAAGAATAACGTATCAGATTGTTTGATCATTCCAATATTTCTGAGTCGATTGATTCGCGAGGTTGAGGGCTTTCTCCTCAGGAGAGGCGGGCTGCTCTCGTGAGTTCTGGACCAACCTAAGCCCAGATGTCGCACACAAGCTCGACCGTGAGGCGTTGCTCCTCCGTGGTTTGATGCTGGTATATCGGTACATGCAGAGCAAAGATGAGAAGCAAAGAGGAGTGATGAAGGAGTGAGGTGAAGAAGGAGATACTCCTCCCGAGAATCCTTGCTCAATCCCGGCCCATGTTGCCGTGTTTACACCGTGCTCGCCAACCACACATTTTTGTTCCTTCTTCTTTTCTACATTGCCATCTTCAGTCGTCTCATACCATCTCGTGCATTGGCTCAGTGCACAAAAGATGCGTTCCATGAATTTTCAAAAGAGACAGAGGTACTCGCACGCTTGATCTGGATATATTATGCATAGCAAAGGCTATGCACGTGTCGAGTGGCGGCAGAGCACGACATGAACGCGACAAGCTTAAGGAGGTTCCTTCAGGCCACCACGATTTCCTCTGCAGCGGCAAGCGTCCGGATATATATCCTTTGGAGCAAATTGGGAAGACTATCGAGCGTTGCAAAACTCTCGTGCTCTGTATTCGCCTAAGCGCAAGCCACTACAGCTTACTCGGGCAAGGTCTGAAACGTCGCACAATAGTCTCGAAGCCATCTCATCTCCCACGAACTCCTCGTCACACTCAGAAGTCGGCAAGCTAGGCTTGGTCGGCAGCGCAAGGAGTTCACCACGACTCCGTAGCCTTCGGCGTGCATCGTCGTCCTTGTCGAGATGCAACACAACTCTGTTTCTTCACTGTTTCCTTGATTCTGTCGCTCTTTTCCCGGTGAAGGCCCTTCACCCAATGTCTGGCACATCTTTCTGATACTGTTCCTGTTTCTACCGGTGCCACCAACGGCCATGTCACTCGCTTACAGCTTCCGCCGTGCTCTGGTGGCAGCTATTCTCACAGTATCGCTGATTCACGCGCAACAGTGCTTTTATCCTGATGGAACGCTTTCTTCAGACACGCCTTGCATTACAGGTTCCGATTCATCATGCTGCGCGGCGAGCTCGTTCTGCATGGACAATGGGCTGTGTTTTGGAAGTGGTATAGTTAGCACAGGGAGCTGCACAGACAAGACATGGCAGAGTGGAGCATGTGCGTCTTATTGCACAACAAGTACGCCCAGTATGCTCTCTAACAAGTTAGGAGGAAACTGACAAGCAAGCAGAATCACCGGGCTCGAGCATACCGCTCACACCATGTGCAACATCCGACGGCGCGAGCACTTTCGCGTGTGGCCTCGACGCAACAGCGTGTAAGAAGGACTCAAATACTTTCCCCATGGCAGGAGGAGCGTCCTTTGTGCTGCGAGAGGCACAAGTCGCAGCTATGGTCGCGCCAGTGCTAGCAAGCATGTCAGCTTCAGCGTCAGCCTCTCCCAACTCCTCGGGATGTGCGAGCGACGCACTTTACACCGGAGGACAAATGGCAGGTCTTGGAATTGGACTGGCTATACCACTGCTGATCGCCGCATGTGCTGCCATCTTCTTGTGGCAGAAGGAGCGAGCAAGGAAACCGAGGCTGATGTATCAACTTCCGGACGATGAGTTCAAGTCACCTCCACCTTTACGGCCTGCGGTCCACTTCATTCCAGCATCACGGGACAATAGCGACGCATGCAGCTTCCGCACTGTCACGCCTGAGATCGTGCAGATATCTGGCCGAGCAACTCCGCAGCACAAACCAGACCACCTGCAATCATTCCAAGAAAGATACCATGCCATGAACAAGAACCTCATTGGCCTATCGATTCAAGCACAAGAGCTTGACGGACAGCCAGTAGGCTCAGCATTCAATTCCAGACAACAGCAACAGCCGATTGCACTACAGAACAGACCGCCGAATGCTACAAGACCGCAGAGGCCACGATGATCAGATGGACAGATACTTCTGTGTACGCCAACGAGCACTTACGTGAATGACTGATTAGCGAGGCGTTATGGGTACGGTTGTCTTCGAAAAAGCTCACTAACATACTGCACCTACAACAGGATAACGATAATTCATTATTACCAAGTCAGTGTCATGCTTTTCTGTCGTCACGTTCGTCGTTCCAGCGACTCGATATACTCCGGAAGGACCGGTACATACATCCTTGTTTCCAGTCCAAGGCACAAACTTCTCGGTACGAAGTCTATCCAAAATCTGACTTCAGCCTTAGCCAGGGTGTACAGCCAGGGAATCGTGGCCAGAACAAGTCATGGGCAAATAAAAGGACGATCTCTAAGACACGACGGCATCTGCTCTAAACGCATTCGAGATCTCGCATCACATCGGCGTCACTCGAGCTCGTGTTATCCCGGCAATCGCGTGCAGAATTGCGACAAGCCCTGTACTCAAGCATCGATGATGGTTGGCGGTGCTTGTTTCGACCTCAGACGTACCAGGAATGTGCATAAGTGCGAAGGGATGGTATAAAGAATGCGAAGCAACTGCAACCTGAAATAGTGACGCTCTTGCTACTTCTGTGCCGCCGGCCATCGCCTTTCGCTCAACTTGACAAAGAATAAATATAGTTGTCCAGGTGACACATCACACGACGCAGAAAGCGATTTTCGAAGCCCCGACAATTTCGCAGGCCACTTCCTTTGCGTGTGGACCAGCTACAACATTGACAGCATTATCACCATGAAGATCTTCGAGATAATTCTTGCCAGCCTTACCTGCTTGACCTCAGCAAGCATCGAAAAGCGGGTCGATGACTCGCCCGATGCACCACAAACTCCTCCACCAAGGCAACCATATACGCCGATACCGTGCCCGACGACTTTGACAGTGCCTCCAATCCGAGACTGCTCAGGCTGCACAACGACCATCTACCACAATACCGATACCAAAAGTGTTGATTGTCATGGCTGCAAGTCTTTGGTCACGAGCACGAGCTTTGAGCCCTGGGTTGGAAAGTGCCCTGTAAGTACGAATCAATGACGAAGAGGAGTTAGCATGCTAATTGAAGTGGCAGGCATGTGTGAAGGGCATACAAACGGTCTTCAATACCACAGGTACTTCGACTGTGACTTCCTGCTCAGCTACGCCGGGACCGAGCAAGAAGTAAAAGACTTTTGTTGCTGTGCGCGAGAATGAAATAGCAACACAACTGCAAAGTGTGTCATTTCTGACCTGCTTGCTCTCAGCAAACACTTCATCTCGCAAACATCAGCACATGACATATTAAATGCGGTACAATAATGCTTCACCATCTCATCTCATCTGTACCACATCCCAAATCCCTTCGATCAAGCCTCCTAATCCTCTAGACCTTGATCAATCATGTGCTACTACTCCCAAATCGTCTACGCATGCCATCATCTCGAAACAGCAGCACTGATCCAAGAACACGATCCAAGATGCAGAAATCCCGCCACAAGATTCTACCACATTAACATCTTGTGCTACCATTGTTTCACGGGAATCAGACCTTTCATTCCCGGACGGCCAACGAGAGGTAGAAGAAGGAATCGTGGCGATCGACGTCGTGAATGATGTGAGGCAGGTGCACAAATACAAACGATCTCGGCTTTGGAGAAGCAAACTCGCAGTCAACATTCAACAAACAGGGCCATCATGTGTTACATTCATCAGCTCTTATATCGTTGCGGACATCGAGATGCTCCGATTCATGTTCAGGAGTGTGTTTGGCCTTGCAAAAGGCCCAGGATTTGTCAGTTGAGGGTTAGGAGGAAGTGTGAGGATTGTGTTGATGAGGTGGAGGAGGGTCGTGATCAGCTTAGATTGGAACGCAGGAGTCAGCAGGAGCTTGAAGATGAGATTTTGGAGTTGCTTGGGGAGAGGAGGGAGAGGATTGGACCGAGAGGGAGGGTGTTGCATTGAATTGAATTGAGTCAACCTCATCGACTCGCATGGGTCACAGACCGCATGAATCTCACGCTTGAACAATGAGCGACGGCGAGTCTTCAAACGCTCAGTCTAGCTAGGTCGTCACTAAGCGTTGGAATTTCTTCAGACAACGTCCGATGCTTCGTCTCCATGTGTCGCCTCAGATTAGATGCACTCGGAAAGCCTTTGTCACAGTCCTTGGCGATGCATTTGTGCTTGGTCGACGACGCAGAGTGATATATAGCATGCCGTTGCAGACCGTTTAGAGAGGTAAAGTGTAGTGAGCAGACCTTACAAACGTGACCTCGAACCTTCCTTAGCCGCTCAGCGAGCTTCTCCTTTTCTGAAAGGTGATTGATCGGCGAACAACATTGGCCGTCCAAGGGAGAAGTGGGCAGGAACAAGGACAAGCCTTCCAGCAGACAAAGCTTCACGATGAAAATGTTGTCATATAGGACTTGGACAAAGTCAAGGTGGGCCTGTAGTCTTCGGTGACCTGGAGATCCATTCACTGGCAGCATTATACCAGCAAATGAGCCAGACTTGGAAGTGCTCTGAGGCTGCCAGGATCTGAAGCAGATGAGATCGCTATGAAATGCCAGCGACACGGTGTTTTCCTGCGATTTTGCGCCTTTTGGTGAGTTCTCATTCTGTCTCGCGTTTTTGACCTGTATCGACATACAGAGGTCAAATGACTTGCTTCCATGCCATTTATAAATCATGTTCAAATTCATGCTGAACTTTTTCTTGAAGGGGACCAACACAGACATCTCGAGATCGCAAGACTGGGTGCATGTTTTTGATGGTTTAATCTCCAATGCTTGTGCGCAGCTTTCGTCTTGACGAACACTGACCCAGTTCTGTGACTTTCTTGTAATCTTTGGAGGAGGAATATATCGCAATTTGACATTCTTCTGCTTCGAATGGATGTACTCCACGGAGCGAGTGTTGACGAAGCAGATGCCTTGCACGGTATACTCATCCTTACTGCCGGTATCTTCTAATTTCAACCCCACGTATTCAGCTGATCTGCGGCATGGCAATATGCCAATTGGACCACCTGCATGCCAAGAGCGTACTCTCAACAGGATTAAGTCAATCAGAACGCCAGTGCTGGTAAGTTCCACAGGCTTTGAGACTACACGATCTACAACACTCACAGCATCGCAATGAGCGAAGTCATCGGGAGACGACGCCAGCAGAGTAGTGCGTGATCCTGGCACGGTCTTTATAGATGGCGAGAAGGTGGGCCCGGCCGAAATCCAGACGAGCACTGAAGGATCGTAAGGATTGGCCTCGATGATGGCTTTCTGCAGTCTGCTAAACGCTTCTTTGCCCTCCCCATATATCAAAGCCATATTGACATCCATGATGCCTAGGAGACTGTAGGCTCGGTCCTCCACCTTGGTTGTGAGGCAACCAGCTGCCCAAGATAGACGTTGAGCTACGCTATACGTCTGCAGAGACCGTATACCAGGTCGGAGGCCAGCTTCGATGTCGTATGCATAGAACCTTTTGAAGTAATCTGAGGAAATACCAGTGATTCTGGCCACTGTCGTCCCGAGGTCTTTGAGGTTGCCGATGTTCATCCATTCGCGATCGTAGAATGTAATATGCCGTGGGTTTGGTGCAATCATTTCTTGTAATGTCCAGCCTCGGGAGAACCATCTGCAACTTCGGTACTTGGCATAGAGCTCACTGGCAGAAGTCGATCTCGATAAGTCTTCATCGCCCGAGACAAAGAAGTCTGCGAGGTAGACAAAGCATACTGCGGCATCGCGATACCATTTAAACATGGAGTTGATGGCTTCTGCCAGCTCTGCACTGCTGCTTTTGTCAATACAGCATGTATCTATCCAGATCCATTCGTAGCCGCTTTCCTTTGCCATTCGTCGGGCCTGTAGGATCTTTTGCCATCCCAGTTTCCGTCTGGCTCGGCTCAGATCATGGAGATCTGAAAAGGTCACTTCATCCTCATCAGCCATCCAGGTGTGAGAAAGTATCGCATAATGTGGTCTGGAGACTTCATCAATGAACGATCTGAGCTTGAGGTGCTCGTCCTGGGTGGGGAGTAGCCGCATGGTTTGGAGTGCAGAAGTATGTCTTGTGCACCCCATATAAGCTTGTGGTGCTTGAACCACAAGGCGGGGCTGAGCCTGAGCCTGAGCCACGTCCAAGCCGCCTGCAGGCAGCATCACATGACAGGTTGATCCATATTTGTGCAATGCAGCTTTGGCGACAATAGCTGCGTTTCACGATCTGTGAATGACAGGCTGCGGCGTGGTGACTGATCATGACATGGGTCTGATTGCAGATCAATTTGCTTCACACAAACATAAGTCCCGCCACCCCAACATGTTCATCGTCGTCCTACCGAAACCTCCAACGCGGGTACCCTCTTAAACCCTGTACCAAATTTCTCCATGTGCACACAAGAACTCATTTGGTGCTCCTGCGGCCACGGCGAGCTTCTTCCCGTTCGCGCCTGCCCACGCGGGCGAATGTTGTCATACTGCTACACCATAGTCCACGGCAGTCACAAACTGGTCGTCCCAAGCGAATGCTCGTATTGCAAGTCGGGACTCAATCGAAGAAAGCAGTTACCAGCAGCCAGGCCGCCACCTGATATCGCAGCGAAGGTCGAAGAGAATGCGAAGGTGGAGGATGATCAGAAAGATGTGTTCGAGAGGATGTTGACAGATCCGGAATACTGGCCCGATGATGGAGCCTTCCCGACAGCTGAGAATCCGTTCGAGCTTGTGGAGGATACTGTGAGCAGCATGAACGACATCATGGATACCGATTTTGTCGATTTCGAGCTGGACCCAGAGCTGTGGGAGTCGCCATTGCGGACAAAGTCTGAGGCCGATGTAAAGAAGGACGAGGTTAAGTCATGACAGAAGGAGTGTTATGAACTGCAGGAGGCATGTTGTACATAAGGCAAGGAGGACTTAGCTCGGCATCGAAAGGAGACTGTTGCCCGTCGAAATTCTCACACTGTGATGTTGAGCTCGAGCTTGAAGGGCAGGAATGAGCCTAATTGCGCGACCGGACACTTGTCAGGCATCGCTATTTTGCGATGAGCTCTTATCACTTTCTGCGACTCTCTGAAACGAAGTCCGTAGCTGCTGCGAGTTCTGCCTGTTGCATCTCGCGAAAAATGGTATCATGGTCAGAGGCTCATCCAATGGGCGCCAGACTCTCGCACGAGACGCAAGACGACCAGAAACGACCTTGGCAGATCCTATATCGTCTTTGCCTTCGCGTTCAAGGACATGAGCATCTTGCGTCGTGAGGCTGAGCATTTCCTGGCCGCCTACGTTGATGGAGACTTGTTCGAAGTGGGGACTTTCAGGCAGGCCGATGTTCTGAAAGCCGCCACATCGACTGATAAGCGCGCTGTTGTCCCAACTTTCTGCAGTGAAGACAAGTGGCCCCCGGAGTACGGTCAATGTGTCTTTGTGGGTGTCTTGATGTGGAGACTCGAGGATAATGGGCATCTCGAAATTGATGACCAGCTTGGCCGCTGCCGGTAGGGAAAATGCGTGGAAGCCGGTACGAGTCTCGCCACCAACTTGGACTCCATTCAAGCTGAAGTTCTTAGCGTAGCTGGGAACAGGCAGTTTGATGTTCCACTGCCAATTTGCTGGCGCGGAGAAAGTGAGAGTCGTTTTACCGGCCCATGGCATTTCACTCTCCATGCTGATCGTAGCTTCGCTTTGTTCAGGGTTCGGTAAGGATATTCGTCTAGTGACGGAGAGGTACAAGTATACGTTGAGATCGATGGTCTTACCAACAATGTCCGCCGACCAGGTATAACCACCAAGGAGTCCTAGAGTCCGACAAAGATTCGGTGGACAGCAGCAACAATCAAACCAATCGGATCGCTCTGTGTTCCCAAACTTGCTTGTTGCCAAGGGATTTGCGTAGAAGAATCGCGTGCCATCAAGGCTGCCGCCGCCCAGTACAGTATTGAGAAGACTGCGTTCCATTACATCGCGAACACGGCCATCGAGTCGATGACTCAGCATGCGTTCGCTCAGCATGCTCAAGCCAATGCTGGCACAAGTCTCTGCGTAGCAGCCACCCTCGTCTTCACAGTCGGGTAGAAAATGAGGGATCTCGGAGAACCCCTCTATTGACGGGTCGCTACCAATACCGCCGGTGCAGTACATCTTGTTGTCGACTGTATCGTTCCATAGCGTTCTGGCAGAGGCCAAGAAGTCCTCGCCAAGATCGGCGGCGGCAGTGAGTAGATACATAGCACGAACTGCGTGCCCGACTACAGCTTTCTGTTCTTTCAAAGGTGCATGCCACTGATGGTATCGCCCGTCAGTAATGCTCTCCATCGTCCGGTGATAGTATTTGTCTTGGCGCTGTTCCGCTTCCCACACGAAGAAGGCACGGTTGCCCAGATCCGGTTCGATGACGCCCCGGCTGCCAACAAGATATCGGGCAAATTCGAGATGCTTCTCATGTCGAGTACGACTGTATAACCTGACCATGGCCAGCTCGAGCTCCGGATGACCAGGGTAACCGTGACGCTGGTCTAAGTTAGGTCCAAACATTTGCATAAGCAATGCTACGTAGCGTATCATGATGTCGAGAAACTTGGTCGACCGGCTGTATTGATGATGGGCGAGTGCCGCTTCGACCAGATGTCCGCAGCAGTCTATTGCCAGTCAGTATCAAAACCCAAGTCAGGTCAGCATACACTCACACATCTCATGCATGTCTCTCAGATTTTGAAGTCTGCCTTTGCGATCTACCACCGTAAAGTATGTGCCCAGATACCCATCGGAGCTCTGTGCCTTTGCCATCATGCCAATTAATTCATCTACAGCAAGCTTGTATTCTTCGTGATGAGGAGACTTTTGTCCTTCTGGAGCCGAGAGGAAATAGCATGCTGCTTCGATCCACTTGGCAACGTCGGAGTCCCAGAACAGGGAGATTGGGCTGCCGGTAAGCTGTATGATCTCAGCAACTTCCTTTTGACGGCCCAAGCGAGCCCGATTACCGCGCATTTTCCACCATGAAGTCTGCCTATATCGTATTTAGGATTCCATTTCATATTGAAGGCATAGTAGCTGCCTTGCTTCTTGAGCTGGTCCAATTGAGTTTTGAGGACCCGATCTGCGTAAAGTTGTCGCAACTTTCCGTATAGGGACCCGGGAGCAAAGACTGGCGAGAGTAAGTCTCCAAGATCGCCATGATTCGAACATACCCACTCGTCTCTACGTATGTATCTTGTGGATGGGCTCGGTTTCCTTCTGGGATGGAGGCAGCATCGAAGCTGCCCGGCTCCCTGCTGGGCCGCTCAGACTCCATCATGTGCTGCGGCATCAATTTGGTACTGTACTATCAAGATAGGGATTCCCGTTAGATACTGAAGCGGTGCCAAGTCCCATATCAGTCGTCCCATCGAGAGCGACAGCGCGATACAACCTCAGGGTGGGGTTCGCAAGGGTAAGGGACATGCTCGGGCGGGATCTCGATCCTCCATAGCGGCCATTTGCCACGTCTGGAAGCGGTAGCTCCATCGGTATCCTAAGGAAATCCAGACTGAACAAAATGCAACAAGAACTGTCCACCATAGGTTTGGCAAAGCAGGTCTATAGCAAAGGAGATGTGCAGCATTGGAACCCCTGACGGCGCACGTGGAAACAAGGTTTGTTGTCCCGAGGTCTTTCCGTTGTGCCCCAAATGCTGTTTGGCGACTTCCTTGAACTCTTCGTCTCTACCCACTATCACCCATTCGAACGTGCTCGGACTAGATGCTGCATGCGATCGATGGCAGGCGAGGTAGCCTATTCAGCCAGAGATGATGACCCCCAAAACTCATCCGCCGTCTTCTGTCGACAATAGATAAGGTAGCGACGATGGTTAGCCCGAAGCAGGCCTTCTTATCCTTGCGATCCAGCATGCGACCCCAGAGTTGCTATATTTTGCCAATGGCCGGCACCACCCTCTCTGCCGGCGAGGCAAGGTTCATATCTATTGTTCTATTCAGAATGTCCAGAAGTCCATTTTGCACTTACTGATTTCTTCTCCCGGACTGACCGCAAGTATGTCGAAGAAAGGCGACGATATACAAGCAACGGTAGAGCCCGTGGCGTCTCACGAGCAGCAGATGTTAAGCGAGAAGCATGGCCATCTCGATGGATCAAGTTCTGCTCCAGCTAAGGATGGAGATGGGTTCAGCGCTCCGACATTGTCAGTCGCCAATGCTCAGACAATTCTTAGGGCGATCTAATAATGCTATTCAGCGAGCAAAAACTGGAAACCACAGTGGACGAGAGGCTGAAGTTGGAGGAAAGGCTTCACGACATGACCCTTGAACGGACCATCAAAATCATCAAGGAGCTCCTGTACATGCACGAAACAGATCCCAACTTCTCTGGAGAGACTTTGAACCAGATGAAAGACTTCATCGCCAATCCCCCGACGACAGATATACCAGAAAAAGATGAAGTGCTCAGATTGATGAAACTCGAAGCTCTCCTGGCCGTGGAGAATTCGCCCTATGCAGAAGTTCGTGCGAACGTCGACTCGACTGACGATCCTAGCATGCCTTGCTCTACGTTGCGAGCCTGGATAATTGGTATCGTCTTCTCGGCCTTTGGGACATTCATCGACAATTTGTTTGCATTTCGATACCCTAGCATTTCGATCTCTGCAAACGTGGCTCAATTGGTTGCATGTGAGTAGAAACGGTCAGCAAGTCGCGATCACAAGCTCATCCGCTACACAGATCCAGTGGGATGTTTTCTCGCCCGTGTGCTTCCTCATTGGAGCTTCACCATACTTGGTCACAAATTCGAACTGAATCCTGGCCCATTCAGTCGGAAGGAGCACATGCTCATTACCATCATGGCCAACGTATCCTTCACTGCACCATATACCTTTTACATCATTCCCGTTCAAGCCATGCCTCAATGGTTCAACATGCCATTCGCCCGTAATCGAGGGTACCAGATCTGCATCTCGATTGCCGTCAACTTCTTCGGTCTAGGCATGGCCGGCGTGTTGCGGCGATTCCTTGTATTTCCCTCGATTGCGATCTGGCCAGCAAGTCTGCCTTATGTCGCACTAATCAAGGCGTTCCACTCGGAGACAGATGAGCCTGTACTTGGTCCCTTCAAGCGCTTTTACAGCTGGACGAGACAGAAGATCTTCCTATGGGCAACATTGGGTATGGCCTGTTGGTTCATGTTACCAGGGTACGCGTACAGGTGCATCACCGGACTGGTTCATGCTGACTATGAAACCAGGTATTTGTTCGCCGCTCTATCCATATTTTCGTGGATTACCTGGATATCTCCGTAAGTTGGATGAACTCTGGAACAATGTCCTGCCTTTGGCTGCGCCAGGACCTTGTAAGAGCCTTGACTGATGTGTATGTTGCAGAAACAATGTCACCCTCGACGCCGTCTGCGGGATATCTGGCGGTGTCGGCTTCAACCCGTGGCCTACCTTTGACTGGAACATGTTTTCATCCTTTGGGCTGTCTGGACTTTATCTGCCAACATTTGCTATAGCCAACCAAATCGCTGGCATTGTCGTAGCCGCGATCATGATTCTAGCCATTTGGTTCCGCAACGCTTGGCAAACGGGCTTCCTCCCCATTAACTCGAACGGGACCTTCGACAACACCGGAGAGGACTACAACGTGACCAAGGTCTTGGACAGCGGGAACATCTTCGACGAGAATCTTTACGAGCAATACTCTCAACCCTGGTTCTCGGCTGGATTCATCGTATACAATATCTGGTGTTTCGCCTCATACTCTGCCGTCTTATCCTACGTCTACCTCCTCCACCGCAAGACCATTGGACGTAGCTTCCGAGGAATCTGGCGACATGTATTCCATAAAGACAACGACACCGAAATCGAAGAAGACGTCCACTGGCGCCTCATGCAATCCTACAAAGAAGTCCCAGACTGGCAATATATCGTCCTCTTACTAGTCCCCATCGCCTTCGGAATCGCAGCTCTCAAAGGCTGGCCGACAGGAGTGGGAGTGGGACCATTGTTCTACGGTCTCATCATGCCCGCAATCTTCATAATCCCCATCGGAATAACCCAAGCAGTAACCGGAATCCCAGTCGCAATCAACATCCTAGCAGACATCGTCGGCGGCGCCATAAACGCCGGAAACGCAAACGGCTTAATCTACTTCAAATGCTGGGCCTACTTATCCTCCTGGCAAGCACTCACCTTCTGCCAAGATCTCGAAATGGCACACTACCTCAAAATCCCCCAACGCGTAGCTTTCTGGGCCCAGATCGTCGCAGTCTTTATCTTCTCTATCGTCTCGGCATTACAATTCAACTTCATCCTCGGGATTCAAGACGTTTGTACCTCCTCCGCCCCCTTCCGCATGTCCTGCCCCTATCAAAAAGGGTACTACACAGCTACCGTCTTCTGGGGCGTCATCAGTCCTAAAAAACTCTTCGGACCAGGTCAAAGATATAATATGATGCTCCTCGGCTTTCCTGTAGGTTTTGTTCTGGTGTTTTTCTACTGGCTTGCGAGGAGAATGTATCCGAGATCGACATTTTTAAGACTTGTGAATCCTGTGGTGTTCTGTACGGGACCTGTGTCGTTTGGTGCGCCGTATAATTTGGCGTTTCATTTACCGAATCTTTATGTTAATCTTGTTTCTTTTGTGTATGTGAGGAAGAGGTATCTTGCTTTTTGGTCGAAGGTGAGTTCTGGCTGTCGAGGGAAGTGTTTCTTGAGAGCAAACTTTTGGCTGACTTGAGATTATAGTGGAATTATGTTATTAGTGCGGCATTCTCTTGTGGGATTGCTATCGCTGCATTAGTGATTTTCTTCGCGCTGGAATTGCCGAAGAATGGTGCCTTGGAGGTGAATTGGTGGGGAAATTCCGTTACTTCGCAAGGCTGTGGAGGACTGGGTGGGTGTCCACGATTGACGTCCGCTGAGAATGGGACTTTTGGGCCTTCTTCGTGGTCTAGCTGAGTGTGAGATGGACGTGGACAAGTCCATCCTGATGAAGCTCATCGTGGTAGTATTTCCTGGCATTAGCTCTCTATCAATGTACAAGTCCTCCATAGTATACACCACGAACATCTACCAGCTTTTTCCCTCGTGCGCGAGCGACATCTTCCGGCAGACGTTGATTGGTAAGAGCTTGGAAAGCTGCCTTCACCACGTTCATCTTGTTGCGAGAGCGTGGGGTTCTGGCCGCAAGATCTGAGATACCTGCAGCACGTGCCAGCTCGTAAATAAGAGATTGGCAGCGGTTGCCGAATCCTGTCGTAATAATCAGTATACCTCGATAGTGGGCATGGAGAAGCACTTACCAGGCGGCCGAGCACTCAACTTGACGACCGATGCGCCCACTTTACCTTCCACCTCGCCATATATCGTCCGTTCCTCATACCTTGGGATCGGCTTCATGTTTCGTATGGCACTGTACATGGCCTGTCTCCGTCCATCTTCGTCTTCTGCCGCTTTGCCCTCGCCAATACCCAGCATGCCCTCCATATTTCCTGCTATTGTTAAGAAGTACAAGCTCTGAATCTTGCCCATACGTGTCTGGTTCACAACACGGTGAGTGACTAGATTCTTCACTCGTATTCTCCGGATTTCCTCCTTAGTCATGCCAGTCTGCTGCATCAGTCGTAGCATATGCGGATCTACCTCTTGGTCGTCCCTCTTGTCCCTTCGTTGCCGATCGCCAGTGCCTTTCTCTTGCCCTTGTGCGCGTTTCTCCAACTGCTTACCTTCTCGCAGCCCCGCGCTTTCATTGCCTTTGACATTGCGAGATGGGGTATCGACCAGGGGTCGCACAGTAGCAAAGTCGTCGATGTAGTCAATGCGCATAGGATCTGTTCGAAATCGTCCTTGCTTTACGAGGTCGCGTGTGGGAATCGCCTTCTCTCCTGCTTCAATGGCTTCCATTTGCTCGGGGGTATATTTCATGGCCAGCAGCTTCTTTTCTCGTGCAGTGTATGGTCTTAGATGAGCCTCCATATCATCAATCTCTGGTTGTCGCGATTCTGAGAGCCCCATGCTTGATGCTTTGACCGATTCATATTTGGGTCGATTGCGCTTTTGCTGGGAAGGCGTGCTGTGAAAGGCGCGTCGAGTATTGTTGCTTCCCTGCTTGACGCTCTGCTTTAGCCTGCACGAGAGGCATTGGTATGTTCGCGACGACGACATGGTGAAGAGCCGAGCAAGTCAATGCTCGCTGTCGTGTGAGGATGAAGGGGAGATGATCATGTCGGCGATGCTGTTGCGGTCTCCTCCGCATCACACTCCCGGCTTGGCATTGATCTCGAGACCATACGGATGCCATGATACCTCTCACATCTTGACATACACACTATAATGGCTCTTCCGACAACGGCGGCGAGGAGTCTTGCATGTGCAAACTGCAGACAATGGATCCTACGGTCCTTCATCGCAAGCATTGGTGGATCCTCACTGGCATCAACGCCACCACGGGTCTCACCAAGGACCTTCGCTTCGTCTACCAGAAGATATAATGAAGCACGAGAGCGAATACAACAGGCCGAGAAGGACGGCCATCCTTTGAACGATATCAATTTCGAATTCTCGCTAGGGCATAATCCCGAAGCAATGAATAGGAATGTGGAAGCAAAAGTTGTGCCTGAGCCCAAAGCAGAAACAGAGCCAGAAGCAGAAGCAAAAGAGTCGACCGAAGGACAGATCGAAGAGACGAAGTCCGACTCACCATATGTGCCTTGGTATCTGCAAGTTGAATCACCCATAGCGCAGCAAGAAAGCAATCCTCTCGACCGGCAAAAGATACCAGACATACCAGATCACTCACCCGAACTCCTCGAACCATTGATTAACCGGGTCTCAGTCGAGCTAGGAATGGATGACTTGGCTCTTTTAGACTTACGAGAGCTCGATCCGCCACCTGCCCTGGGAGCGAATTTGTTCATGATTGTCGGCACAGCGCGATCAGAGAAACACTTGCACGTCTCGGCAGACAAGCTGTGTCGATGGCTGCGATCAGAGTACCATATGACACCGTTCGCAGACGGCTTGCTGGGACGACAAGAGCTGAAAGTGAAGATGAGGAGAAGAGCAAAGAAGTCAAAACTGTTGTCTGCTGTAGGTGCTAAGTCTACGGCGAGCACGGAGTTGGATGAAGGCATTCGTACAGGCTGGGTGTGCGTCAATGTAGGAAGAGTTGAAGGTGGAGAGTTGCCGAAGACGGAAAGTGATATCGAAGCCGAGAAGGAAATCGTTGGGTTCGGAACCAGGGCAAGTGGAAGTCATATTGTGGTTCAGCTCATGACCGAGGAGAAGAGAGCTGAGATTGATTTGGAAAAGCTGTGGAGCGACCTCCTTTGGCGCAGCAAGAAAACGAAAGAGGAGCAGCTGAAGAAGGCAAAGGAGGAGGAAGCTGCGGAGACAGCATCATCTGGCCTTGAGCAGCCGGACTCGAAAGTGACGATTGATCCATCTATCGACACAACCTCGACCAGTCAAGAGCAAGTACGGATATGAGACACCATGCTCCCCATTCGACCCGAATCAGAACACCAGCTCCATTATCGAACATGTAGCGCTTTCACGCCTACATTACAGTACAAGACGAATCCTCGTAATAGTGATGGTTGTGTACCACAACTCTAGTCCTCTGAGAAGGCGAAGCATGCTTCCTCGCAGGCGGGCTCTTCGGTGCATTCGGCCTCACCTTCGATTGTATTGGTTCATCATCCGATGAATCAGACGAAGACCCAGCATCCGACTCATCGACCTCGCGCTCCTGGTCAAGGTCCTGGAGCTCTTGCTGTGCACGACATCAGCAGAATAAACGCGAGACGCGAACATCAGTTCACGAACCGCGGTCAAGTATCTCGGGACCCTAATTTGATACTGTTCTTCCCCGATCCCTTTGAAAGCTTTGGAGACTTTCAGCGCAGCTTTATTACCGGGACCTGGGAATTTCCGTCTCAACCAAGCGATGAGATCATGTCTGTCAAGCCCGTCTGCTTTAATGTTTTGGACTACGCCGATGGTGGTATGCTGTCGACGAGCGCCTCTGCACTTAGAAGTGGCTGCTGATGCAGTCTGCGTTTGAGCAGCCTGAGTCGTGAGTTGTTGCGGAGCAGTCGATTGTCGGTATGTGCTCGCACTATAAGAGTAGTGGTCTGTGCCAGAATCAGCGTGAGCGCAGGGACCGTCAGCGCTGCAAATGCTGCATACTTAATGTCGCTCCACTTGCGACATAGATCTGTGTGCTTTCGGGATTCGGATAGCTGCTCGCGCTTGGTCTTGCATGCTGAGGAACATTCCAGGTGTTGTCGTGCGGTCTGGCCTGAGCTGGGGATGTCGTCCCTCCTTGGTTCGGTATGACTGTTGGAGGCTGATAATTCGTCCTCGGGATCAGTTCTCTGGATATTGATTGATGAGGCAAGATTCTTGGATCGGTCGCTGTAGCGACTTGGGCCTGTTGTGCAGCCCATAGCCTGAGACGATGTTCAGCCTTAGCAGACAAGAGATACCCCTCGTCAAGGGCGCGGGTGTATTAGATATTACATGCCTCCTACTACACTCGTCTGGATAATCGCTCGCTGTGCAATCATTAGACGGCGTTCTCCAAATGCATCTTAATGCTCACCTGGCATGTTGCAGAAACAAGGCTGTGAGAAAGAAAATATGGATTGTGATCGACCAAGTTTCTGCTGTAAAAGGAAAGGATTCTTATACTGCTCTTTGGGCTCGAATGTGTTGGATTCGAGAGGCCGCCTGCAGAGATACATCTGCCCGACGACACCAGCTTAGTTCCGCTCCCGCTGCTGTGTAACGCTGCAACGACTTCCGATATGCTGCATCCCAAGCCATTGAACGTGAAAGCAGTCGTGGCATCAGTCGCAGAACTCCTCCACAAAATGTTCCCTGTCTCAATCCAAGTCGAGTCTGAGTGACCGCTGATACAAGTCACCCCTCGTCTCAAAACTTTGCCAACGCGTCTCACCTACTAAGTGCGCGAGCAGCTCATTCTCCCTCTGCGACTTCCCACATGTCCATGACATCCTTGCAGCTCAGCCACTTCCTCTCTTCGCCTTCCTTGTCATACTGAGTTCTGAGAGCCTCTGAATTGACTTCGATTCCTTGCCCCTCCAACCAAGCCCGAAAGCCGTGAAAGACTATCCACAATTCAAAATGGTTTGGCTCAGTGGAGATGCTCTTCCCGGCAAGCATGCGGAGCTCGGTGAGCAGTGATATGTGCTCTGGTGTCAAGCTTGATAGCCACTTCTTGACAAATTTCAGCGAGGCACAGCCAGTGGCCTCACATTCTGGGAATGCGAAGGCGCTGTTCGTGTAGTAGCGAGTGGCCGCAATTTCGCGCGACGTGCTCGAGATTTGTAGCTGAATCGGAGCGTGGTACTGCGGTGTGAGCGTGACGACTCGATTGGAGTCGGGTGAAATGGTGAAGTCGAAGATGATGTCTTGGAGCTCTTGCGGCAGAGCCTGGACGCGTTGGTCCAAGTCTTGGTCGGCCATGATAGCTATGATTGCTTGGCGGTGAGCGATGGGTTCGAGCTTGTGTGTGGAAGCAGAGGTCGAAGGTCGCTTTTGAAGTCATCCGAAGAGAAACCATGTGAGTCTGTGCGCTGTCAAAAGATCGTTCGAAGCCGTGTCATGTGCCAGCCGTAGAGTGAGGCCCATGCATTCTCGGCAATTTCTGGGCATGTGAACGTAGTTCTATCGAGGCTCCGCTTCAGCGCCCAAGTCTTCTGCTTTTTCTTTCTTAGTCGATTGCTGCAGCTTCATCGTGCTGTCCACGAACTTGTGCTCCTTGCCACCAAAGTCGACCTCGCGATATCTGACCTCCCACAGCCACGAAGCTATCGACTTAAGCTTTTGGCGCATTTCATGATCGTGTTGCCAGTATTGATCAGAAAGCTTGAACTTTGGATTGTTCCATCGCAAAGCAGGCACAGCCATGAGCTCGATCTCTTGCTCCACCACACCGGTTCCAGCACCCCCTCCGACAGGCCGTCTCGTGATAATAGCCGGAAGGGTGCTACGCACACTGCCCGGAACAGTACGGAGACGGTTTTGAAGCAGCTTATATTGCCATTTTGGCAAGCTATTGCGAGCTTTTGCGAGATGGTTGGGTGCTAGGCACGTTACGGCAATTTTGAGGCCTGGATCTGGAAAAATCTTTCCAGAATGACCCACACGAATCCAGTAGCGACTGTCCCACAACATCCATTGGGACCATCGAACGCCTCTCTCCAGACCGGCTTTCCCTTCCGGCCAGCAAAGCTCGAAGTCTGAGCTGTGGGTTCTGACAGGAGCAGCGCGTCGCAATTTGTATTGCACCCTGCCTTCATTGTGTTTCATTGATCTGTGGATATTGACCTCGGCGACGTGCAGAAATTGTGAAGTCGCAAGCGTTTCCATGTCAAGGTTCGAGAACACAAGGTCGACACCCAGGTTCAAGTCCGTCAGCAAGATATTACTATGCGGCGCTACAAGAAGCAGCAGCTTACGCAGTAGCAATGCTAGAACATGATGATCCGCTTCCGCACTTTCCATTCCCGCCCGGAAGTCTGGCGACAGCGAGAAGCTGACGGAACCAGATGCCAGATCGAGAGTTGCTGGGATTGCATTGAAGAGCTCAGTCGCTCGCTCTTCATACGTCCGCCGGCCTTGAAGCAGTCTGCTAGACAAAGCGAGTAGACTCTGTTTCTGCAAAGCAACAGGTAAGCAGTCGTGCTTCTGCAAATGACGAATCGCGTTCCGCAGTGTCAGCGTTCTGTCAGCATTGGTATGATCTTCGAACCAATTGACGTCCAATTCCTCACAGATCGCGATCAAATCATGCTTGCTGTAGTTCAGAAGGGGTCGATGGACTACCAAGCCACCACGCTCCACTGCCATGCCACGATCTTTGTTCCCGCCGAACCTCTTGTCACTAAGAAATGAATCCCCGTCTTGACCATTTCTCGAAGCTGGAAAATGCGGATCGCCACTGCCATCGACTCCGTATATGCCCTCGCACTCCGGAAATTTGCCCGTAGGCTTGATGCCCTTCAGACCGTGTCCGTAGTATTTCTGATGCATGCGCGACAGGATAGTCTCAGCCTGGTCGTCGGCGTGGTGCGCAACAAGAACGGATGTGATCCTGTCGCGGAAGCACGCTCTGCCGATAGCTTGAAACCTGAGTCTTCTCGCCACGCTCTCGAAGTTAGGCACTGACTTAGGATCGCCGTAGGAAGACCAGTCCAGCTTGAGAACTCTAGGCCTCAGACCAATGCGAGTTAGTTCATGCGCAACCTTCTCAGCTTCATCGCTGCTCTCCGGTCGGTAGCCATGATCCACAATGTATCCAGAAAAATTCACGTCGTTCTTGTAATCGCGTTCAACGCCATGCCGATAACACGCGCATATTGTAGCAAGTGCCATAGAGTCTACTCCTCCACTTATGGCTAGACCTAAGTGACACGTAAGTTGACGTTGACACAAATATGCAGAAAGACATACCTAGCCTAGGCGGTCCAAGTCGATCGCTGCCATTGCTGGTCAACGAAGTAATGTACTTGTAGACATCGGCACGAAGGGCTTTGAGAGCAGCGGCCTTTGCAACGCCACTGACACTCTCAAGCATACCCTGTTGCTACCATATCCTGTCGATTTTCCGCTAGATTACCAGAATGGAAGGACGTGAATTGTTGTTGTGTTCGATGGGTCGACGGATGCGGAGATCGCAAAGGAGATCTTCTGAAATTTGTCATCACTGTTGTGGATCAGTCAGCGCTACCAAGTGCCAAGACCTCTTTCACACACTAATATAGGTGGCTTCTTCCACTTTAGTACTTAATCTTCATGCAATTCTATAGGC
>KZ107770.1:1481-59347 GCA_000504365.2 Pseudocercospora pini-densiflorae CBS 125139 | reverse complement strand
TAGGGACGAGATAAAGTAAAGCTAAGAAAGCTAGAATATAACTAAGAAGTCTATATTATATATTAAAAAGTACCTAAGAGGAAGTATTATAGATTAGTTAGTACTACTAAGTACTAAGGCCTCTTTTATATACTAATATAGGTAGCTTCTTCTATCTTCTATTTTAGTACTTAATCTTCATGCAATTCTATAGGCAATTAATTAATGTCTTGTTCTACTTAGCTTAGTTATAATAGCCATTACTACAAGAACGATTTCCTCCCTCTCAATGTAACATACAACCTTCGCAATGCATCATCAGCATCTAGAACGAGCACGAATGCCTTACGACGACTTCAGCGGCCAACGCGGCCTGAGGCTCCAGGCAGCGAGATTGGAACAGTACCCAGTGGACGTTCCTAAGCAGACCCTGCAATATCGAAGCTTATTGAGCTCCAATCAGGCACCAAAATCGAACTCCGAGCGACGAATTGTCCGCAGGAGGAAGTTATGTCAAGCCAGTAGATTGCGTGAACGTCCTGCGAGATACGTAGTTGTGGTACGAAAGCTCAACCAGACTTGCTTGCAGTTGTTCAGCTCGCTTGGAGATGTGCATCAGTATGGCGATATCGAAGGTCGATCAAAGATATAAGGGCGGCCATGGGAGGCAGATGGAGGCCATTCTTTTCAACACATCAACGAACAGCTATATCAACTCAACTTCCAATAAATCTTTATATTCCTCCACTCATGGGTTGCTCACCATCAACAATGGGAACCGACGCCGACGGAAACAAAGATTGCAGTAACATGACCGACTGCAAGAATTGCGATAATTGTTCAAATTGTCAGTCTTCCTCCCACAACACCTCCAATTGCCCTCTTCTGCAACAATCCACCACCTCAAAACCCCAGCAAAAGTCCTCCCTCGCCACCTCCACCGACTCCTCATCATTTCGAATGCCCTACATCCACCGCTTACCAACCTACCACAAAATCCAACAGGTACCCGCTGCATCTCCTGCAGCCACAGCAGCAACTGCATCGACAGCAAAAACCTCTCAAACTGTTCCAACTGTATGTAAAGAAAGACCTGTACCGAAACCAAGAAGTCAATTTTTGCCGAGCTGATGCTGGCGGTGCGAAGGCGAGGATTGCACCGATTGCAACAATTGCAGCAATTGCAAGGATTGCAGTGGATTGAGTAATGAGAGTAATCAGACTGGTGTTCATAAAGGCAAAGGGAAGGAAAAGGGGATGATGGGATATTCAGCGGGAAGTGTTAGTGGCGGAGGACCGCCACCGCCTCCGTATTCTGAAGGTCAAGGTGGAGTTGGGAGAAAGGTTGTTAATGAAGTGACTACGAAAGTCGTTCGGGAGGGATAGACATAGAAGGCAACGATCAATATGAGAACGACGGGAATTTTTTGAGACGATTGTTTTCAAACGAAGTAATGACTAAAGCCAATTTCTTCCATTTTTTCTTTCACTTGCTTCAATTCCCTCTTCCAACAAAACAATATTTGGGGGTATTGTGAAAAACGATATGTGGTATCAAGAGCCTCTTCCCTCCAAATTCATGCGTCAAAAAAGGAGACCTTGTCTGGTGGTCTATTACTAGCAAGGCGGATCATCATCATTGTCCAGCCCTTCTTCTTTCCATTTTCATCCGTCATATGCTTCGTTTCGTCGAATAAACAAAAAAGTAGTATGTGAAGACATGTCGTTTGGCGTTTCAAAAATAGACGAAAACGCCGTCGCTGTACGCTGGACAAAATTGTGGAGGCGTTTGCGATGATGATACCGATCCGTCTGCCGATGCTTGCGATTCGTCTGATGCGGGCGCTCGCGGCTGCTGCGAATTCTCCTAGCTGGCGTTCATAGCAACAGCTAATCGCTCTTTCTCGTTGAGCTCGTCCTCTGTCCCAGTCGCGTTTGTACTAGGCGCTAAAGATGTTTCGTCGATATGCTCGCCATTAGTGCGTTCTTCCGCGCCTGCCATTGCAGAATCTTTCTCCTCGATGCCACCAATGCCAAGACCTCGTTCGCTGTCTTCGTCACCAGCCAGCTCGGCACGGCCGTCCAGATCATCGTCTTCTCTCAGAGCTGGCGGCCGTTCTTTTCGCTCGCGGGCCTTGGCGAGACTGATCGTCTTCTGGTTGTATGTTGTTGTGACCACGCCATTGTCGTCACGGTCAATTGTGGCCTTCATTAAAGCCGCCATCCACAAGCGTCCTTCCTGTCTCGAGTTGACTGCAAAGTAATGTACTGTGGGCTTGGTGAAGCTGACGCCCTTGGCCAAGCCAGCTTTTGGCGGGACGAGCTTGAAGATGAACAGTCCTTCGCCTTCCTCGCCCTTCTTAGGTGGATGGTTTCGAAGATCCTGCTCGGCCATGGTAGGCGTTGTACCAGATAGAGGGCTTGAAGGGCTTCCGGCATTTCCGGTTATGGCTGCGTGAAAGTTGGTCATTGTCTCGTTGTGAGCTGGAAGGACGCGATGGAATGCTATGTCGATCAAGCCTTTCTCCTCAGTATCGTCATCCGCGTAGTAATATGATAGGCGGCATCCTTTTAGGATGAATAGACGTGGTTTCCAGGTCGTCATTAGAGAACCACTCTTCTTCTTCATCCAGCCAGAATAATCGCAATCGATCATTTGCTCTTGGGGCGCTTTCTTCTCCAGACCTCGGGTGTAAGCTGAAGTTGACTTCTTAGTCTTGGTCTTGGCCCGTGGTCGTTTCACAGGAGGTGGAGGCACAAGTCCGCCAGACCCAGTCGAAGTGCGCGAATTCAGGTCTGATTTGCTAAGGTCCAGACTCTTCTCGCCAGTGCTTGGAGTGGAAGAGCCGGTCCGTGCAGGAGACTTGACTGCATGATCTCCTTTGCTCGCCTTTTCACCTTTGGTGACAGCATCGCTCGTGGTCCTCAACCCGGTCACCTTTGCCCGCGCTGACTGGAACATGCCCATATTGAGACGTGAAGGGCTCGCAGCCACCTTCTCACTCGAAGCGTCACTAGCATTATCTTGGATGGCAGTAGGGCTAGCAGCGATTGCGTTGAGTGACTGATTGCTGGACGGATCGAGCTTTGTGACAACCGGATTGATTCCATTAGGCGGTCTGCTGATCACTGAGCCCGTGGTCGCCGATCGATAGTTGCCGAATTTGCTGTTCACGGCGGCGGATGCATTTTGGTGATGGATGGATGGAACAATTGGGCTGACAGGATCTCGGCTGATATCTGAAGTCGGACTCAGGAAGCTACCAGTCCTTGACTGCATGGGACTGACGACCGCCGAGTTCCTCTTCGTCAAGACACTCTTCCGCCTAGAATCGACCTCGTTGGAAGAGAAGTAGCCGCGATCAAGATCCTCGGGCGAGGAAGGTGATGTAACACCAGGTATGCGTTGCGGAAAAATGTTGTCGTCGGTAGAAACGGTATATGCATGTCTACCGTTGACTGCTTGTCCAGGCTCCCATTTCTGGTCAATCGAAGGCTTCTTCCTATGCGAAGCACGATTTGCGCCATCAGTCGAGGTGGAATCAATACTAGAATGTCGCCTAGAATGGTTCAGTTGGCGAATGCCTTGCGCAGATGGTCGGTAGGTGTTTTCTGATCGTCGCACCGAAGTCATCACTTGTAAGGGTGACATGCCGGTGCTTGCTCGATCCGAGGCGCCAGCTACTGTTGAGTCGACCGTGCTGCTCCTGGTAGGCATGGCATCGCCGCTCCGTCGCTTGGTCGTAAGTGCTCTCGGCAGGCTGGGTGCTCCAACAGTCGAGCTTCGATTCCTACCCGAATCTCCAGTTGAGCTCTCCTCCGCTTCAAGGCCCAGAGAGTACTCAGACACACTGCCATCTCGATGCACGCCAGGGCTGGCACTTCGCTTTACTTCGTCTTGCAGCGCCTTGATCTTGTGCCATGTTTTCAGCCTGCGACCAATCGCACCGAGGTCAAACTCCTTGATGAACAAGCTGTTCTGGTCCATGGCCAAAAGCACTTCGCCACTGATTTCTTGTTCCTTGAACACTTCGCAGTGCGCCTTTTCCACGCCGTGATCCTCAAGATATTCCGCAACTCGGGCAGGACCCCACCCCATGACCTCTTCTTCAGTATGCAGCTGGTGTTCCTCCTCATCGGTCTCGTGCCCTGCGATGTAGGAGCGTCGCACAAGTGGCTGGGTGGAGTAGACACTGCTCATGGTGTCCCGCTTGGTGTTACCATTGGCGTACGAGGTTCGTGGCGACTTCATGTCGGTGATATGCTCGTCAATAACAGATAGCGTCTCGTTCATCACAGGCGAATCCGAAGTGGTGGTGAAATTACGACCAGCGGTTGCGGCATTCACAGGCAAGCTTGTGCGTAGACTCGCCTGCGCAAGAGAAGCTTGTGCACCAGATGCGGCCGGTGGCATCGACTGAGTGGCCGAAGCACTACGTTGCGAGACGCCGTTGCTGCCAGAGCCTCCTGCCAGATTGGCGGCTGCAGTCTGAGCAGCCAGCATTGGCGCGGCATCATTGGTATTAGTGCCCAGGTAACGAGACCTGCCGACGCCGCCGGTCAGAGTGCCTTTGGGTGCTGGCGTAGTATATACTGTGCAGTCGTCAGCGTCATCCAGCCTGACTAAAGCCAACGTGTATTCCGGAGCCGCGGGCATAAGCGCTGCGCTCAGCTGCGGCTCTCGTTTATATGCCTACCTTCCGGAAACAGGCCACTGTTGCCATTCGTCATATGCTTGCCAAGGAACCTACACATCAGTTGTTGTCAGGCGCTGAGGCTCTCTCTTTGCTGTTCGGATGTGTGTGGAAAGTTAGACGTACCAGCCGTCGCCGAAGTCATCGTCCCTGGCGCATGTTAGTCCTCGTGTTGGTAGCATGCGCTGGAAATACACGTACCTCTCGATCAGCTCAATGCGATCGCCTTTGGCCAAGCTGAGCTCATCGGGACTGCGCGCAACGAAATCGTGCACCACCAACAGTATGGACCCCGGCAGGGCATTGCCCGCTCCGCTCCTGCTCGCCATCGTGCGCCTGCCTGGAGGGGTTTGAGACGCCGCTCCACTCTCTGCTCTTGCTGTCGTCTCGCAGTGGTAAAGACAGAAACCTGATGTCGGAAGTGGTGGTGCATGTGCTAGCGCGGGCGTGGGTGGATCCGATGCTCTCGCTCCCACATTCGCAATCTCAGAGCCTCATCATCGTTCGCCGCAGATGTTCGGCGCAGGGCGGACAGGTCGTCTCGGTGGTGAAAGTTTTCGCGCGTGCGATGGACGTGTTGTGACAGCGACTATTGTGCTGCTGTGGTGCGGCGATGGCTACGGACAACGTGACCGTGTGCTATTGGATAGATCGGCAGTTGTAGCTCCAGGTACAGATTGCGAAGCCTCGTGCGTGCAGACGGCTTGTCGCAGCGCTGAATCATGGACACAGGACAATAATACGTGCGAATGGGCTGGGATCCGCGGACCAAATATATGTCGGCGCTGGGTAGCTAGAGATTTGACAGTAGATTGGTGGTAATGAGCATGAGAAGGTACGAGTGTACTGAACAGCTCACGGACATCAGCGAGCAGTCGAGATCGCTGGCCGGAGCTCAACACCGTCGAAACCTAAACTGCGAAAGAGCAGGTGGTCGCATCCAAAACGTCTTGTTGTTGTTGTGATACCACACCTGCAAGGGCTACTTGGTAGGGGACATTTCTGGTCATGGTCGCACTTTTCCACTAGACAATTGTCCATTTCGCATCGATTTTTGAGCTTGAAAAAATCCCTGTAAAATATGATAGGTCTCGCACCTGTTTGTCTTTTCGATCAGACTTCGAGGAACTCGCCGGATATGTCCAAGCGTGAACTGGCCGCTCCTTCACGCTTCGACTGGAGAAGAAGACGGAGAGTTCTTACCACGGCTACTCTTTCGATCCTTCCGCACACTCCACAGGCTTCAAGGAGACTTCACCTTTCACGAAAACTCGTAGACCTACGCGGGAAACCGCTTCTCACCCTTCTAACGCGTGTCGAACCCGAAAGTGGGCGCTGTAAAGTGCGTGCATGCCGCCGTGGAACCTCGCGATTGCCGTGCCCGAATTTCAGACGAACGACTAGAGAAGGCGCGAGAGGAGTTCACTGGAGTCGTATCTTCTATGTGAATTCTGCTTTCTCTGCCTGCTCGTCCCAGCCATCCAAATGCAGGCCATAGCATCGACCGCTCGAAATGGTTGGCGTTGGCGACGGCGACGGGCAGCCTCCTCAGAAACGACAGAGAATTGAAGACCTTGAAACGGCCGCCGCTCTTAACAACTGGGCTCAGAACAATCGGCAGAATAGGTGGATGCAGGGTTATGAAGGATACGCTTCAGACATTTCTGAGCTGCTGCAGACTGCCCAACCTGCAGGTAGCCATGCGGTCAATAATGTCTCGAATTTGAACAGGCCGACAAACGGCCTATCAAACACGCGCAATGCAGCGCGACTCTCGAACTCTCGAGCATCGTCGCTCTCAAATGTGGTCACTATAGATCTGGAGGAAGGCACAGAGACCGTTACTGCTGCACCTGCTTCACATGCATCAAGAGTGACGTCAGGGCAAGAACGACCGTTGTCACAGGCTTCTACACCTCGCATGGCCGCTCATTCTCATCCGACACTAAATCTGGTCCAATATGAGTCGCCCGCGATTGCAGAGCCGATGACATTCACGGCAATGCCATCTGCCGTCGCGAACAGCGCCGGAAGGAAATCAGTAGAGGCGTCTGCAAGATCCAGTGCTCAGCCTGGATTACCCTCTCCTGCTCCTAGTGATGAGAACAACAACTCACCAACACTCTCGGAAATCCCTCTTGCTGCAATGCGCAATAGATCAATCGCGACGTCAAGAGGATCTATAGACACAGCATCTGGTCGAGGGGCTGTAGTATCGACATCTGCATCGCCTGGTCTGATGCAACACTTCTTCCAGCCAGTCAGACAGAACTCTCTACCGACCCAACAACAAAATTTCGCACGTCCGCCAAGTGTTCGCCAGCAGCAGCCGGTTCAGCCTCCACCGCCACAACATCTGCCTTCTCATGGTCATCAACAGAGGCCGAGCCTACCAAGCAATAATCCGATCCCACCATACACAGGATATAATGTGAACGCCAACGGTCAGCCTCTTCGGACTCCTCCCACCATTCCTTCTCACCATGTCATGCAACAGCAGGCGCCTGCGCCACCTCAACCACGAGAACTGGCAGCATCCAGGATACCGATGCAAGCTCTTCTCCATCGTATAAACGCCATAGAGAAAGAACTGGGTGCTGCGATGACCACAACTGACGTCGGTCGACTTACTCTACTAAGCGATGCAGTCAAAAGGAATGACTGGTTCTATCAACTGCTGAGCCAAATTTACTGTTTGCGAACGACATCGCCAAGCATGCTGCCTAAATCTATCAAGACGCTTGATAAATCCAGCTGGGACTTCTTGGGATATCTGCTATGCGAGAACTCAGAGGTGAACGAAACACTAGTGAAATTCTTCTCTGAGTTTCCCGAGCCAATCATGGACATATACTCTGATCCACAAGGTGCGAGAGAAGTGTTCGAGAGCCGAGCAAAATCAGTCAGCGAGTTCCTGATAAAGCTGCCTCAGCATTGGGACGGACTCGTTGCTCTCTCCAGACAACGATCTGCGCCACCTCTTGTGCAGGACATGGATGAGATTTTGAGACTGAAAAGCGTTGTTTTGCAGACAACGTGCTTTCGAGCCATTGCGCGGCAGTTTTGGGGACTTGATGAATCGCTCGGCATTAAGACTCTTGAGTCAGTTCATCTCATGGACCAGAACTACTACTACAATTATCGCAACTATCGCGATGCAAGTGAGAAGCTCGAAGCGTACGTTATGCTTAACCGTGTGTTCCAGATTTGGCAATCCCTTCAGGCAATATCGAATTCCCGCAGGCAACCCATTCTCGAGTTCCCGATCCCGAAAGAGATTGAAGGGTTCTTCATGGCGCCAACAAAGGTCGCATTCGCGCAAATGCAGAAAATGCAGCAAACAACACGCCAGCTCCAGTCTCCTGCGCAGCTGCCGCCCCAAAGTCCTGTTCAGCCAAGACAAGACTACAGCTACGAGATGCTCCAGCAGCGGTACCAGCAAGCGCAGCAAAATGGGCGAGGCAGCCCTTCCCAGGTGCAGACGCGGTCAGCTTTTCCTAGCCAGCCTCACGCGCATGCTCCGCTCCTGCAACAACATCAGGCGGTCATTTCAAATCTTCCATCATCAAATGGAAGAGTGCTTTCACCTCAAGGCATTCATAGCCCGCTTCAGGCTACGCAGGCCGCACCCCAAAATGGCAAGAGACGTTTGTTTCCCACCATCCAAGAGACGCCGCGAGCACAGCCGACACACCCAAATCCTAACTCCTCTGGCATGCATCAGGCTCCATTGCGCAGTCCGATGTTGGGCCCTGCTCAACTGACCAAAGACGCACCACGGCTGTACCGCCATGTGATTGGCTATGCATTGAGACCTACTAGGATCAAGCGAAAAGTTCCTGTGCAGACGACAACCTTTAACATCTCAGCGGACACTTTTGCCAATCTCGCAAAGACAGCTCCACCACACAATCCGGGAGAGCCAAACGTCAGAGTGCTCGAAGAGGGCATGCTCCTCTATCGCTTACGCTGCGCAGTGTTGCCATCTGCGGGGTATTTATCTGAGAGCGCTTGGGCAGTAGCCGACAACATCTGGCCTGAGGAGTTCGCATTCGAGCTCAATGATGTTGCTCTTGGTACGAGACGAAAACTGCACCATGGTCGCTACCTGCCTATAGATCTGACGGCGCACCTCAAACAAGGCAAGAACAAGCTCAAAGTGTTTGTAGACAGAGTGAAGCACGATAAGCGCAAAGCCCGATATTCGCTTGCTGTCGAGACAATTACTGTCACCAGTCACGCTAGCATTATGGGCAACCTGATCCGGATCTCTGCTAAGGACTCAATATCTGCGATCAAGAAGACGCTCGCTGGAGACGACACCGGAGATGACGACGACATCGCAGTCACATCCAGCTCCATGACAGTCAAGCTCTACGACCCTTACTCCAGCTCGAAACTGGTCGACATACCTGTTCGTGGCCAGAAATGCTTGCACAAGGACGTCTTTGATCTGGAAATCTTCCTTAGCATGTGCAAACGCGAACAACCAGGCTGGCCGACTGTGGTGGATTGCTGGCGATGTCCGCTATGCAGAGGTGATGTGCGTCCGCAGACACTCGTTATTGATGAGTTCTTGGTCCAAGTCATCGCCGATCTCAAAACCCGCAATCTGACTGACACCAGAGCAATCGTCTTGGAAGCTGATGGGAGTTGGAAGCCGAAGGCGGAAGAGAGAACTGGCGTGCGCTCACCTAGTCTGGAGCGCGAGATGCGTGGGAGCGCGAATCGCAGCGTGCCACCTGCTGCGAATGGTATGGCACCTCCACCGAGACCTATGGAGATCATTGAGCTGGATTAGGGACCTGCTCGACGAGATCCTGATTGTGCATACGAAAACGGAGCGAAACGGAGGAAAATTGACCGAGCGAGTCCATGGAGGCGTCTTTAACATTCTTGGTTTTGTCTTGCAAGCGAGGCGTTTGAGGTGAACTTGAACTTGAGTTGCAAAATGCATTGATTATAGAGATACCCTTTTCGCGATAAGCGAAGCGCGAGACACGGCAGCGCTCACATGCTTGCTGGTATAGCATTCATAACCTTTTTTGGCGTTGCCTCGACGGATGGAAAGAACGTAATTAGCATGAATATTGTAAAGAAATCGAATGGAAACGGAACGCGAATACGTATTACTCTGAGAGCTTTCACTACTACTTTCCGCCGTGTACATATACTCGTGCCCTTTTTTACCTCATCTGAACTCCCTCATCTGCAAAACCCGATCTAATTCTTCCTCTGTATACTCCCTCTCATCTCTGAGTCGTTCCAAAGTCCGCTCAATTAATTCCTGATTTCTAGGAGTCAGAGAATCGTGTTTGCTTGCTGCGATTTCTACGCTTCATGTCGTTAAGGCTTGGCGTCGAGATTGTAGATGGTGAAGTTCTTGCCAGCACACTGGGATTGGGGCTGGAGATTTTGGTCGGCGATGAGAATAGCGTTGAGGTTCTGAGTCGGGGAGTGAGAGGGAGGTTATTGTTGTTGTGGGGACCTTGAGCAGCTGGATTTCGTGGTTGATTGAGGAGGATTTTGAGGGAGCTAAAGGATGTTGTGGTGGTGGTGGTACAGTCTGGCGTTGGAGTTTGGATTGAGGAAGGGATAAGCAGAGACCCATCCTTGGTGTTATGCGATTTTTTTCGATGTTTTGCGAAATGTAGGTGAAGGCGTGTTGTTCATGAGGATAGTGCTCGAAAGCTAGGTGCGATATTTTTTTCTTGGTTGCATTTCAAACTCTACCTATCTTCGTCTTTCAAGGGAGTTGTGGAGATGCTCATACGCTGTGGAGGCCCCTTTGTTTCTGTCTCCTCGATATCGAAGTCTGAATGATGCCAAGTTGTGGTGGCACAAGAGTCTCAGCCTCGTCGGTTGGATGAACGGAAATGGAGAAGATATACTCTTGACTGGGCACTGCGATCGCTACACACTCCGCTGCCGTCTCGCTGTAAAATCTCGTTTATGACGGGCATTTGATGCTACCAAGCCGCTCAAGTTTGTCTCCCATGATGAGGGCTGGGTGTATATCGCCTCAAATGACTCTTGCTGTTGCTGGCTTGTTGTTACCGGGCAGGAAAGTTTGGCGACCTTAGAAGAAGTGGTGTTACGTGTGGGTATATTCAGATGAGATGACGAAGTATTCTTGGACACTGGCAAATAGTGCATCAAGAAGCCTTTTCGCGAGGGGCCGATGGAAACAGAAGGTGTGATGTTTTCAGCAAACGCAGCTCATTGAGGCGATTCTGGGCTGAGCGTCCGGGTCCTGGAAATGAATACCATGATTATCAGACAGCTCCGCGTGAACAAAAGTGTCCACCACCGACCCGCATCTACATCGAGAACGACCATGCTGTAGCTGGATAGACAGAATTGATGTCCTGTTAAATCCTCAGAATTTCTCATTGAACGGCCTCAGATCAATCTCATGCGTCCAAGCACTCTTGTGCTGGATATGCAGACTCCAGTATGCTTCGGCGATCTATTCGCAGACTGTTAGCATATTATTCTATCGCAGATGCAGAAGCAGATCTCGAACGCACGCCATAAGGACTGATCTTGCCATCAGGTGTTGCCTCGTTGCCATCGGCGTACTTGGCATCAGGCTCATCAATGCTGCCATCAATGATGGCATGACCAACATGAACTCCTTGTTCGTCAAATTCCCGAGCTAGAGACTGGACAAGCGACCGGGCACCAGATTTGCCTGCCGCAATGACAGACCATAGCTTTGAGCCACGGATTGACGCAGTCGCGCCTGTCAGGATGAAAGTGGGCGAATGTTCTGGCTTGCTTTCGACTGTCTTCAGCAGTTTTGGAATGCTGGCTTGAGCAAAGTAGAACAGGCCACGACTGCGATTGTTAGCAGCTGTCCTGTGTACAATCTCACTGTGTGACTTACACATTGCCATTCAAGCTCTCTTCAAGGTCTCCAATCTTCAGGTCAAGGAAAGGTCGTCTACTTGGACGGGAATTAGGACGAACATTGTAGATGGCGGCGACCAGGTGGAGTCCTGGTAGTTCCTGCTCGGCTGTCTGTAAGGCCTTTGCGAGTGATGCTTCGTCCGTTGCATCGGCTGCGATGCCTATGGCCTTGCCTCCATTTTTGTTGATATACTCAACCACGTCATTAAAGCTTTCTGATCTTCTCGACAACAAGGCCACCGGATATTCCTTTGAGAACTTCAATGCCACAGCTCGTCCTGTTCCTGTGCCGATACCGGCGACAAGTGCGTAGTACTTGTTGGAAACCATTGTTGATGGCGAACGTGAAATGCTGCTGTAAGAACAACAAGATAAGCAGCTCTTCTTGGAGATGAGAATATCTGTACACCAGTTTTATGTATTCAAGAAGCAGGTTGATTGCGTGACATGGCGTATTCAAGCTATTGGTAAGCTCTGAAGCTTTACACCCCTCAGCGAGGCGCCAAGACTTCGTGCTGTATGAACGTGATAGCCCGAAGATAATGGAATATGAAAGGCGCGCGAAGTGCGTGGGTAAAGATGCTGGCAATGAAGCTGTACGCTTGCTGCACGCTTGAAGATACTGGGAGGCTAGTCTTGGTGCAACAGCGGTTGCTACTGGAAAGATAATGGAAAGTTAATGTAGTTCTATCGATCGCTGGCAAACGAAATAAGAAGTCCAGCACGAAGCCTGACCAAGACGGTGACCGGCGATAGACCGACCGTAGTGGTAGGCTGCTGACAGTGGCGACTTGCGAGTGCTGCACGTCCAAAGTTATGGAAACGTTAATCTTCGTGCACAGCCGTCGTTACCGAAAAGATAACTGGAAGTTAACATCTGGCTATCCATCGCTGGCAAAGGATTGCGAAGATCTTGTAGGGAGCTTGACAAAGAATGCAACAGATTGAGGTTGGCCTACGTCCACAGAGGGGTCATCGGAGAGGTCTGGCATCTCGTCCCCAGTTGTTACAGCTTGCTGATACTCTGTGGACTTGACTCCTCCGGTCCTTCCAGGAACTTCCGTAATACGTTACCTGTGATTTGTGCAATATCATTCTTGTAATTGTTCCAGCCAAGGGCACAATACCAGCTGATGCTGCCAACAGAGAACACTGCACCACCTCTTCCAGTCTCGTAGTATGTCATATCAGATCGAATGAGATCCGTCTGGCTTCCAAGAGTCTTCATCATCGGGAAGCCCACGTCTTCTGGGAATAGTCCAAAGCGATCGGAGTGGCCAGTGGACGAAGCAAGCACGACGATGTTGCGAGGCGAACCATACTTGAAGTCCATGCGATCGATCTCGTCTGCTGAGGCACCGCCTCCAAAAGCTCCCAAGGCATTACGACCGAACACAAAGTCTTGATCTGGCTTGATATCAAGCCCAGCAAATGCCCAGGCTGTAATCTCAGGCTGCGTCTGCGGAAGACTTTGTGTCATTCGATACGAAACACCAGGTCCAGCACCTTCGCCGCAACAGCCAACGCCGACTAGGTAATTAGCAGCTTTGCCTCGATCTCTCCAAAGTCCTCCTACTTTGCCGTCTGTCTGATGATGTCTTTCTCCAGGCTCCTGCCAAGAGGTGCGAACGCCCTGTCCTCCACGCCTGACCTCGAGCCGATGAGGAGTCTTCACACTCATCGCGCTGGACCAGTAGAAGCCATTACCTCCAAGATACATCAGACTACCTCCAGTCTTCAGAAAATCCTCGTAAGCAGTGTAAGACTCGAGACTGGGATACTCTGGATGACAGCCGGTGATTGCTACACTATAGCCTTGGAGGCAGTGGCTTCCTTTGGTGTGAAGATCGTGGTCTGTGAGAACATCGTATGCTATGCCTAATCGCTCGAGAAAACCAACCATGATTAGCTCGGCGCTCAATTCTCGAGGTCGATGTCCGGTCCAGTTGATGTAGCCTGGGCGATGATTCAAAAGCGGTCGCTTTGCAGATGAAAACACCACACCACTGTGGTCGCGGTGTACGTCGTAGCAGGAGAGCCCGAGATCTTTCCTTCGCTCTTGCTTGTAGTAATCCTCATCCTTCCAAAACTCGAAGCTCCCAAATTCATCCGGGACTTCAGCGCGTGCAGGGCTTGACTGATCGAACATGTGCTCATTTGCATATGCAAGGTAGGTGAAAGTAGAAGCGACTAAGGCAACTCGAGCGCCTATCTGAGCAGTTGTAGAAGGAGTTGGCCTTACAAAGAATGGAATCGTGTCTCGAACGTCTGAAGATGTGCTCTCAATTTCAACGCCATACACCCCGGAGCGAGCATTTGTGGGCACGCAGATAGTCATGTCGGTGGACCAACCAGCATCATCCAGATCGTCCTCGTGAAAGTGGATGGCGCCGTAACCATGACTGTCTTTCGTCCAGTCGATCTCGTGGCCTGCCCAATCGTGGCTTTTCACTGCCCTTGTTGGAGCATTTCTTAGGTAGCCATTTCTAGAATTGCCAGAGACATCAATAATGACGTCGCTAGAAATGCTGACTGAAAAATCGATTTTGAGCAGAACTCGAGGCATCTTACCCTTAGCTTCCAGCGTCAAGTCAGCAAGCCTTCCATTGAAATGATTGCAAGGCATATCGTGAGGGTGAGAAGTCGCCGGTGTTTGAGCATATGATGCAGCCAAAAGGAGCGGCGATGATGGAAGAGGAGCAAAGTGATCTGGCAATTCGAAGCAGGTCGATTCTGACTTTCCAGCCGGACCTGTCCCTTCTACCAGACCAAGGGCATCAAGCTTGACGATTCGATCCACTACGTCCACTTCAATTTTGTACCAGCGTCTTCGATCCAGACAAAGTTGAGACGAGAAGAAATGGATTTTCCTGCCAGTGCCGATCCACAGTTGCACGATTCCATCCTGCCCCAAGACAAGAGATAGCCCAGTAGCGCTGGACACCTGCAGCGTTGACACTAGAGCTTGAGCATGATCGCACTTCACAAGCCAAGGCTGGACGTAGACCGAAAGCTTGATGCTATGGTCATCCTGCTCGAGACCTGTATTTGGTATGAGAGCGTGAGAGCCTGGATGCGCCAATTGGAATCTGCCCGGTTTGACACCCGAGGGAATCGCACTGATATGGTGTGTGATTTTAGGCGGACTGTTTGGTCCTTCATACCCTTGAGTGATGCGGACCACTCGGTATCTGTACTGCGGCTCAGTACAGCTTACCTGCGCAGAAGAATCAGCGTAGCACAATGGCGTATGTTTTCAAGCTGCTACCTTGATATCGACTTGCTCTCCAGGACTCGCAATCCACGGCTTAGCATATCCGGATATCTCCTTGGGATAGCCATCAGGGACGGGGTAGATAGTAGACATGCTGCGAGGCTACATGCGCAGCATTCCCATCTACATCTCGAATACCAATATCATGACTATCAACGCCGCATGCATCAGCGGCCAAGTCATATGCCGGCGACATCTTGACTGCAACCCTTATCAAAGCTCTTTTTGCGATATCAGAACCTGCCTATTGTAGCCACGATGCTCTTCTGCAGATCCCCTGCTCGGCGGAGTCGCGTAATCATCCTGATATGATTCGGTAGTTCACTCGTGCGGCCGCGCGCCAAGAGGCGTTACTCTACATCATGCTGAGACAAGTTCTCACTTATAGCAGGCGAGGGATAAAAGAATGGTTCAAAATTGGATGTTTGGAAGAGGAAAGTAGTCTCACGAAATGCAAGAAGGAGAGAAGAAGACGGCCAAGGATCGGGCTCAGCTCCGCGCGTGCACAGACTTCTTAAAAACAACAACACAGTTTCTGAAGACGCGTCTAGTCATTTTGTCTTCTTACACCTTCGCTTCGAACTGCCACCACCATCAAACTCCTGGACGTCACGTGCCATTCTGATACTTGCTCAGATTTTGATGGCCGACTGGTACCGCACCTTCCGGATCAAGGACGACACGAGGATCCTTGAAGTCAACCCATCCGCACATAGGCTGCGAACAGATGTCAGCCAGGAGATGTCCCAGGGCGGTCATTCACTTACATCAGAAGGCTGATACCCCATGAGCTTCTGGATTCGAACAGGCAACTCTTTGGCCTTCTCAATTGGCACACTCAGATACTGGTTCTCTTCCTGCCGCAAGTAACCTCTGGTCATGAAACATGAGAACAAAAGTCTCTCCTCGTCCTTTGTGGTATTCGCGGAGCCGCCATGGTAACAGGATGATAGCATGATGAATCCATCTCCGGGCTCGAGCTCCGCGTAGGATGCGAAGTTTTCATCCGGCGGCTGCGCCGTATCTTCGAGATGACTAGCAGGTATGAACCTCGTTGCTCCATTGGCTTTCGTGGACCTCTTTGCAGCCACGAAGAAACCTACGCCACAGTCTCTGAAATTCGTCTGATCTGGATACTTGTCTATCCTTTGCCGGTTGCTGTAATGGATGTCATCATCTCGATGAAGCGGCTGGCTGTAGCTGTTCCCTGGTCTGACCGAGAATGCAATCGTGTTGTTCACCTGTGGTCTCGAGACATTCAGCACATTTCGATTGCCAAACCAAGGATATGCTTTACATTCCAGGAAACGGTCGCAGACGCCTTGATAGAGCTCGTTACCAATGATGTCCAGGGCAAATGCTCGCGACTTGCCGATGAGTCCGAAGGCACGCTTGGTTGTTGGCGGGAAGAACGTGTCGGCCTCCCAGGGCGTATCGGATTCGAGGTGAGGTCTGATATCCTTCTCCATCTGGCTCAGGGACTCCTTCGACACAACACCTCGCACGATGCATCCGCCGGCCTTCTTGATGCCTTCTACCACGTCGTCGACGTGTGCGTCTGCCGAATATTCGGGGACTGCAACTTTCTGACGAGGAGGCCATTGCTTGTGATAGGCTTCTTGAAGTCTTTCAAACGAGATCAAAGTGTCATTGTAGTGCTTCTCTGGAGGAGGAATCCTGTCATTGATATGGAGGTCCACCACGTGCGCGCCATTGCTCATGGTTTCTGTTGTCGTCATTTCGCGCCGAGGGTATCAATGCGTCTGATTCTGAGAGGGTACAAACTTGCTCCTACAGAAGTATTGTGCCAGACTCACCTGGACCTAGAGTGAGACGACAGCTTGCTTTGCGCGACCAGCCTAGATTGAAGAGATATGACCTATGTGAGTTCCAACTGATCGCTTGACCCAGGCTTCGACCGACTTTGCCATGCACGAATGAGCTTCCGCGGGCAACTCTGAAGGATTGTGATCCTATCGATACTTCATATTTCCCCTTCAAGGACGATCAACACAGCTTATCTGCCACAACAAAGCCCCCGCCAACTTTACCCTGACCGGCAGATAACGTGGCGCAGGCATCTAGCATGTATATCGAGGACCTCAAAGATCTTAAGGCCGTGCGTGTAACTATTCGGCGCGTTGTGTGCGATAACACGCTGGACCTCTCAATATGGCGAAGAGCATGACTTTGAGGCAGAGAGCACGTCTCTCACGACCGATAAACCAGAACACAGTCGTGGGCCTGTGAGGACTATGCTGCACTATACCTCAAACCACTACTGACGGTCAACGACCCTAGTGTGCTCTTCTGCTGTCCGGGCATCTATCTTGCACTGACTGGGCTTGGCGCTGGTGGCGGCAAGCCCTCATCAACTCAAGTCGGTTCATTGACCAATGCCATTCTATATGGCGTCTACTTCGTTGCCGGTATGTTAGTACACAATCAAAGAGAAGCTCTCTAACATCCAGACAGGTTGGCTCGCAGGCACCGTACTCAACTTTCTCAAACCGAAGATCACAATCGCCCTTGGTGCTCTGGGATATCCCATATATCTGGGCGGGTTATGGTATTTCGATAGGACGGGCAAATCTGGCTTTGCTCTTGCCGGTACGTTATGCATATTCCTACTTGGAATGAGAAAGTGCTCACGATTAAGGTGGCGCGATTCTGGGCGTAACGGCGGCTCTGCTCTGGACGACTTCGGGCTTTATACAGTTCGCATATGCCGAAGAAAAAGACAAGGCGAAGGTAGGCGTGCTCAGCTCCCACAGGGTCGGGCAGAGGCTAATTGTCACGAAGTACATAACGTACCAATGGGTTTTGACGACATCAGGAAGCACTCTCGGCGCTATCATCGCTTTCGGCGTTACGCACAACAAGCAGGAGGCCACTGGCGTGTCTGCAGGAGTCTATGCCACCTTCGTTGTCATCCAGACATGGTCAGTGAGGAGTGTGAGCTATTACATTGATCTTCAAGCCTTAGCTAACTTTCTTTGAAGTGCCATTATCGTTGATCTCTTGCTCATCGTCCATCCGAAAGATGTTATCAGAGATGACGGTCGGCATATTGCTATATTCCGAGAACCCAGTCTCAAGAATGAGCTCAAGGGGCTCTGGTACGTGCTAGCAGATCCTAAAATCTTGATCTTGTGGCCCGCCATGTTCGTGGGAGAGATGTGTCTCGCCTTGGTCAGCAGCATTAATGGTAAGTTACTAGTCACAGCGTCGAAGTTGACAATAGCTGACCTGCACTAGCGTATTACTTCAATCTACGCACCAGGTCCCTCAACAACATTCTCTTCCAAGCCATCATGATCCCAGCTCCTCTAGTACTATCTTTCGCCGCGATGGACAACCAAAGGATCAAATCTCGTCGCAGGAGAGGCCTCATTGGCGCTGGAGGTGTCGGGGTGCTCACGCTAGCAGTTTATGGAGGCTTGCTTGGCTGGATCATCAAGAATGACATTGATCGCACAAAGCCTCCGCCTGGTGTGGATTGGACCTCAGATGCTTTCGCAGCGGGTATCATCCTCTACATCATCTTTGGAATAATCTATGCTTGTTTCCAGATCGCGACGCAATGGACTCTCGGAGCATTATCGAACGATCCGAGCACTTGTGCGCGCTATGCTGGAGCTTTCAAAGGAACTGTCAGTCTCGGAATGTGTATCAGCTTCGTCATCGACTCCCAAGGCATCAACTACAAGAAGCAGACAATCATTCAGTTGCTGTTGTATGCTCTTGGTCTGGCCTGCCTGCTTTATGTCAATGCAGTGTACGTAAAGGAGACCAACTATTTCGCCGAGGAGGATGTGATCGTACCGGCTGCAGTCGAAGAGAAATTGACGCATGTTGGCATTGAGGAGTCTGTGACTGAAGTCAAGGCGGAGGTCACGAAGGCATAGTCGATCCCACGTTCGCTCCTTCACAAATACACGCCGACTGCCACCCGTAGATCCTTCCTCCTCGATACCAAGAACATTGCCGGCGGACCGAGTTGCAAAGACCCGGAGAGATGTGGAAATGCGAGGCGCTCGCAAGGAGTCGGAAGTCATTGAAAGACTGATTCAATATTTACTTAAGACCCACAGCATGAGGTCCGTGCTGGCCGGAATTGATGCCTTCCGTCTGAGTCTACCCTCCCCTTTCTTCTTGGCATCCTTACATCGACAACATGGTACATCTCGTACTCTGGCAGCGAGTCCGAAGAGCCATATCATACAATGGTACGGGGTCCAAAATGTCCTTGGGGCTTCACAGGATGACTCCGCTCGCGTGAAGCAAGCTGCTCTGCCGGATCGATCTGGCAAAGATGCCCAGAAAGAATACTCAACCATTGGAGCAGTGATACGAATCCGCTCAGATTTCAGCTCCCGGAAGAAAAGCAGCAACCATGATTCAACATCTCTCCTGCAGCAGGCAAAGTCACGCTCCCCGAATGCGAGCTGCACCGAGCCAACGGTGTTCGCGTGAGGAACACATGGTCACCGCCCAGTCAGACCGTGAATCGTGCAGCTTTTTCCAGGTACGCTCTATTGGCTACGAAGACCATCCCAGTGTATTCGCTGCACCTAATACATGAGAATTATAAGTTATTGAGTTGATGATCTATTCGCTGAGCCCCACAACAGCTTTCGCGAGTTACCGTTGCCAACAGAACCGATATCTCGTAGCTAGACAGCCTCCGCAGAGCCATCAGCAGCAACGTGATTTTGTAAAAGCATGAATGCTGCAGCATGGGTGCCAAGAGTCCGGTTGCCGGGTCCCTCAACTCAGTAAATGAGCATTTGACTTTGTACCAACGGCAGGCCTGGGGCATTGAGACAGAGTATTGTCCCCTATATTGGATCATAGCCTGGATCATCACCGGCGATGCGTGCTGTAGCATGGTATGCTAAATGGTACACTCCACATGGCATTGAGCACGTTCAATCCTCAACCACCCTGGATACCCGCATTTGCATCAATGTGCACAAACTCGCTCGTGGACTCACGTTTCCGAGCGGAAGCATGAACACAAAGAGCCAGCAGATACAGGACGCAGACAGCGAACACTTTCTTGAAGGATTGAAGGTATAAAGCATCGTCTTCCCGCTGTAGGTCTTCCTCTCGTCCATCCTCACCGTCACATCCACCAACCACAACAAAGATCATCGACTACCAACCTTCGTACTCATTAAACAAGACTTCACCATGCAATTCTCACTCGTCATCCTTACCTTGGCCACTTTGACAGTCGCTGCACCAAGCTGTAAAGCTTCGTACGGCCACCCAGCCAACTATGGCGGCAACTCTGGCAACACCGGTGACAACACCGGCAACAATGGCGGCACCTCTGACAACAACAACTCCGGGGACAACGGTTCTGGCAATAACGGTACTGGCGACAATACCGGCAATGACAACGATAATGGCAACAGCCTGACGCCACCACAATCAGGTTCTGTCAGAGTCTGCACTTCTGGCTGGACACCACAGTGCTGCGCCACCAATGTTCTTGGAGTTGCTGGCGTCGACTGCTCAGTTGGTACGGTCTCTACTCCCTTTTTCTAGTCGAAGCTCAGCTGACATGTAAAACCAGTGCCCGACACTATCACATCGAGAGCGAACTTCGAAGAGCAGTGCAGTGAGCAAGGTCTGAGCTCCAGCTGCTGTCTCATTCCTGTAGTAAGTAGGGTCATGCGGCAAATGTATGATACACGCTGACTGCATTCCAGCTTGGCCAAGGTATTGTGTGTCAGCGACTGTAGATCAAGATATCTCGCAAGATGAAAACGAAGATAAAGCAGAAAGGGAGACAGTATATTTACGAAAGTATGGTCAAAAATATTCGCACGTAGCACTATAGAAAAGCAATGGTCTTCTCCAAACATGCCATACTCGGTGCCATCCTGCTTCCAAACTTCTGGCCGATCATCTCAGGTCCGCGCTCTCTACGACTGCAATTGGCCCTTTGGTATCGTCGACAGTAGATCGAGTCGCCCTTCATTGATCATTCAAAGTCTACGTGTTCTTGCACTTACGGCAAACACTAAAGTGACTACTGCAGATGAAGTCTGAGTAGTCGTTCACATGCCTTACTTCCGACTTCACTTCAATCATGCGGGTGTTGCCGAATTGCCCGTTACGGGAGGCGTTTGTAGCCAAGATCAAATACACACCTCCACCGCGACCTGCTCTGCACTTTGCGCACCTACATCAAAAATACAAAAGACGAACCTCGAAGTCGATCGGGCAGGACAAAGCGACTCGAGGCTCGTGTCGCACGAAGACAAGTACTTTCATAGGAAATCGTCCCAGCGCTACAAAAATCAACAACGCATCAGTCGGCAGCATGGCGCAAACCTCGCTTCAGCAAATCGAAAACCTGAGTCCGCCCCAGCACTTTCGCTTTCTAGATCTGCCGCCAGAAATGAGAAACGAGATCTACGAGCTGACCTTTACCGGCGGAAACTCTGGTCATGGAAGGGTTGATACGTCAAATGAGCGACCGCCTAGCTCCTCTCTTCTGCAGACGTCGCGTCAGGTGTACAAGGAAGCAAAGCAAATCTTCACAACATCGGTGCAAGAATACTATGCGCAACGTATCTTCTACGCGACCTTCGATATGCAGCTTGACCCGCACACGCACCTGACGGAGATGTGCACTCGATTTGATGTACAGAGCATGGAAAAAGTGGATGTGGTACTCCGCTCGTCAAGCAAGACGTCCAGGGTGGAATTGGTCTCCCAGCCAGACGATGGGTATTGGAGAGTGAGCAGCTATCCTACATCGAAGCAGGGACCAGGAGAATTTAGAGGCTTCATCGCCGCCGTGAAGAGGAGGAGATCTGGCCTTATCAAGGTAGTAAAGGTTGCCAGGACTGAGGTCGAACTGAAGAGGGAGGCAGCATACGTCAGCCCGCGACTAGTGACCGGGAAGAAGCAGCAGCTGAACGCAATTGTCGATCACATTCTTCGACTGGAGTGAGAAGCTACATCTATGCAAAGATTCCAACGGAGGAGGGGCACAAGTCAGCCTCTGGCCGTCGTCGCGTGGAAAAGCTTCATGGAAATTGGAGGTTCGCGGACCAAACGCTGAACCAGAAGGTCGACGGAAGAAAAGACATTTTCATCTTTGGAATGCCAGAATGAAATTCATGTACGAATGACAGGGCGCCCACAAAGCAGTCTCGTCATGCTTTGAGATCCGCAGCGTCAACGGCAGTGGCTCTTTCCTCTCGTCTCTGCTTGACCCACTCACCAAAAGGCTTCCAGATCGCCTCTTTCTCATGTGGCCTCAAGTTCGCAGCCAGTCCGCTCGTAGCAGTCGCAACAAATACCACAGCGCCAGGCCAATCGTCTGTCTTTCCTATGCGTTCCTTCTCGTCCTGCCAACCATATTTGAATTCGTGCTTCTTAATCTCGCGCTTGTACCGCCATCGCCAGATCGACTCCCATATTCCCTTTCCAACAATACACACTGCCTCTGGCCGATACGTTCGTACTTTCTCCTCCAATATTGGAGTGCCTGCCGCGGATTCAGCCTTGCTCAACTCGGCCGCATCCTTGCTCGGCCTGGCCACAATGTTCGTGTTGCCCATGCTATACAGTCGAGGCAAGTCGACATCCTGCTCAGGCTTCAAGCGTTCATCTGTGCAGCCGCTGCTGTGCAACAGCTTCCAGAACATGTTGCTCGGGTGCGCATAGGCATGGCCAGACTGAGCTGTCTTTACTCCAGGGTTGAAGCCGACAAAGACACAAATCAAATTCGGCTCCAAGATGTCTGTGAGAGGCTTTAGATGAGCATATTTTGAAGGCGGCGCATATTTGCTGGACTGCCTGCGTTTCTTGGCTGGAGAAGCAGAAACGGACCTCGATACTGGACCAAGACTATCTGGCTCAGCAACGACTTCAGAGACTTCATTGATAGATCGCTTGCGGCTACTTCTTCTCAAGCTATTGCCCGTTGTGGAAGATGCCGCAACGCGCTCAGGAGATCCGTTCGCCACATGTTTGAACCGCTCTAAACTTGCTTTGAATGCGTCCGCGGCTGGTGCGCTCAGCTTCGTATGCTCTTGATTCCGCGCAGATTCGGTATCACGGCCGCGATCGATGGCGTCTGGTTCCTTGTCTGTCATCTGAAAGGCAGAAGACGACGGCACTGAACGCGTGAAGCTGCACGGGGATTATGTGGAAGGTTCAGCTGACTAAAAACTTCTTGGCGCTTTTGTCTGTCTCATAACAGCCATCTTCCCCTGCTCTGACTCTATGAAATGTCAGGCCGACCGAAGCTCTCGATGTGCACGGAAATCAAGGCGTCTATTACTCGAAGTCCATGAAAGTCTGGATGCGAGCAGGAGGAAAAAATTACCAACTCGAGCTTGTGATAGAGTGCCCTCATTGCAAGCTTTCTCCTGTCGCCCTCACTTCTCCACCCTAGCACACAACAAGCAGACTAGATATCTTGCCCAGATCCCATTCGCAGCACGATTCGTCTCTCATCAACAGCGAAGCTCTTGAACCATCATGCCGTGTTCCGTTCAGCAGCGCCGGCAGTGAACTCAGCGAGGGAGGCGGTACTGGAATGTGGGCAGCCACGCACGCCTTGAAGCCAAGTCACACGAGCTGCAACATTCATGCTCTCGCCATTTCTCTCATGCGTGTTCATTCTCTCGACAGCCTCCTCGCTTGAAATGTTTGAAATAGACCAGGACTCTCCTCAAGGTAAGTGCTTGACGCCCTCTTCTACAAACCCTTCGACCGCAACCATGACAGTCACAATTCCACGCCCCGTATGCATAATATCGCTCTTTCTCCTAGCAGCCTCGACTTCTGCTAGACATATTCATCATCGGCCTGCACACCAGCATTCCAAGCGAGCAACGCCGGTGGTAGTTGCTGATGCAGCGTCGCCTGTGATGGAGAACGTTTCGCCGTCGATCACAGCTGGCAACGATGCCATCGAGGACATCCAGGATATTCAAGAGGGTCTTTCAAACCTACCTGGAGATCTTCTCAGCTTTGTCCAAGCTGTCGAAGCAAGGCTGGAAGAGGTAGAGAGCATGCTCTCCAGCCTGATGGGCGGAAGCTCTTCTGCGACGGAATCTGTGTCCTCGTCACGAACAAGGCTGCCTCCAGCACCATTCTCAACATCGCTCATGGCCGTGAACAGTACAGCCACGATAACGTCCAGTGTGACCGCGTCGCCGGTCGTCTTCACGATATCCACCTCCTCTTCTGCATCCACCTCCTCTACAAGCCACCTGCCGGGCATTATTCCAGTCGTTCCTATACCGACGGGCTTTCGTACTTCGAGAATCACGTCTACAAGAGTCAAGACTGTGACACTGCAGCCGCCACAAGCCACGGGTATGTCGTGGCCGATATCCAACAGCACTTCATCTCATGGAAATTATACATCGACTTTTGCGACAACAGGCGGTCTCAAGCCCGCGGCAATCAGAACATTCACCGTTGTACCCGCGCCTGGACCCAATGCTGTGACAAGCACAATTACGACTTCTTCAACGGATGTGTGAGCTTGAAATCTTGAGCACGGCATTCGTGGACCTCGTTCGAGCAGCGCGCCGGCGGTGATCGGATCGAATCATGGTATACGTGTAGATCGCGACTTAGCTATCATCATAGACCAGGGAGCTCCTATCGACACGCTGCTTCGCGAAATAATGTATATACGCAAAAGTACATAGCAGAAACGAAGTCACGATCTAACCAAATTCATGATTCATGACGGAGAGCGCGGACACCGACACGGACCCACCTCCTCTCAATCCGGCACGGCAATTGGCATTTTTTCGTCCCCTCAACAAAGAGTCTACTTTTTGGGCCAAAAGCTAGAGCTATGTACGGTAGCGAAATACGGTCATCTTGTCACCGTGAAGTCACGATGCTTGACGCCATGCAGCTTTCCCGTCGTATCTTCTTGGGTAGACAGTTTGATAAGTATTACAAATTTTCTTTGAAATAATACCTCGCCGCAACAGCCATGATCTAAACAGGACAAGGCGAGGCTGTCAGCAAGCTTCCCACGACGACCTTCCTTCACGATGTTCGTTTGGCTTTTCGGATCTGATGACAAGCCGCCAATTTTCTTGAGATTCCGAAGCTCCAAGACATTCATTATCATTACTGTGGCATCGGCTGTCTTCACGGATATCTTCGCGTATGGTATCGTGGTCAGTATGCCCTTGTGTATAAGGCATGACTCCGAGCGAACGTTGAGACTGAGCCACCGGTGTCAGAGATAGTAGCACTAGCTCAGCGTCATGTTTCGGAGTGCCTTTTCTTCGAACCACTGCTGACCCTTATACCCATTGCTTTTAGGTCCCAGTCTTTCCTTTCGCTTTGACGGAGCGAGCGAACGTTCACCCGGACGATGTGCAGACATGGGTGTCAATCTTCCTCGCCGTGTACGGTGCGGCCTTGCTTCTAGCTTCGCCGGTATGCGGATGGATGGCCGATAGAATGGGGTCCCGGCAGCTCACATTCATGCTCGGTTTGCTGGTATTGGGGGGTTCGACTGCGATGCTTTGTGCTGGAAACAGCATCGGTGTCTATATTGGTGGTCGAATCCTACAAGGAGTCAGTGCCGCGGTCGTCTGGGTAGTTGGTCTAGCTCTGCTGGTCGACACTGTCGGACCAGATGAGATAGGGACTGCTATGGGCTATGTTGGCCTCTCGATGAGTCTGGCTATTCTGCTCGCCCCACTGCTGGGAGGTATTGTCTTCGCATCTGCGGGCTACTATTCTGTGTACGCCATGGCGTTCGGGCTAATCATATTGGATGTCGTCTTGCGATTCGCCATGATCGAGCAGAAGGTGGCACGCAAGTGGCTTCCAGAGCTTGGTCTCAAGCAGACGGCGACGCCTGACAAGAGATCCTCGCAAGAGGGTGACCTTGTAAACTCAGCAGACCTTGACGGCGTTCAAAATGCAGAAGCTGGTCTTGTGCACTCCGAGAAGGCTGCAATGGATAGTGCGGATGTGGAAAAGCAGCCTAGCAATGCAGCTCAAGCAGCGATACCAGAGAGCGCTCCTGCTCCGCTACAGAGCTTCGTGAAGCGGTTGCCGCCAGTGGTCTTTCTCTTCTCGTCTAGACGAGTGCTGAATGCATTGTGGGCTTGTGTCATGCAGTCGACTCTGCTCACATCTTTCGACTCGATCTTGCCGCTATTCGTTAAGGCTACTTTCAAGTGGAATTCCACCGGAGCTGGCCTGATTTTCTTGCCAATTGTCATGGCATCTTTCATTGGACCATTGATTGGGAGGCTATCCGACAAGTATGGTCCAAGATGGTTCGCTACCGCAGGATTCGTGCTTGCGTGTCCATTCCTGATCCTGCTTCGGTTGGTAGAGCACAATAACATCGGTCAGAAGGTCCTGCTATGTGCATTGCTAGCACTAGTCGGTCTTGGGCTTACGCTCGCCTTGACTCCGATCATGGCTGAGATCAGCTATGCTGTGGATGCCAAAGCGAAACGCCATCCTCCAGGCTTCTTTGGCAAGAACGGCGCATATGCTCAGGCATACGGCCTTTTCAATATGGCATGGGCCGCAGGTGCCATGATTGGGCCTTTGCTCGCCGGACTTGTGCAGGTAAGATCTCGAGTGCAACCTCTGGGTCTCGTGAAGTGCGTACTAATGGGGTAATTCGCAGGAATCTCATGGCTGGCCTACAGCAACACTCATCCTTGGCTGTGTCAGTATTTTCACCGCACTGCCAACAGCAATCTGGACAGGAGGGAGTGTTTTCAAGCTTCGAAAGGCTCGCAAAGAGGAGCAAGGAAGGCGTGCTCCAGCTAATACTCCAGCTAGACAAGATGAATGACGATTCTGTTTCGCTTTCGAGCTGTTGCAATCATTTCGATGCTCTTCGGAATTGTTTCGGTCAATAAGTGGCAGCTGCATTGAGTCCGAGGCAAGTACTTGCACAGTTGTGTTCTCAGTGGTCGCTGAGTCGCTCGGTCGTGGAGCCGAAGATGCTGGTGATAGCGGTACGAGACGTGCCTATAAACATACCATGTCTACGTGATGTTGCTTTTACGCCAGGCCGGCGGCGCGCGGCGACAAACTCTCTGCGCGGAATCGTTGCGAATCTGTGTCGATCTTGAGGAGACGTTGACGGTTTCGATGTTGCATCAATGCCAAGTAGTGTCGTGATTGGCGTGTTGAGCTGCGGACAGAGCTCCGGAAGCTTTTTGCGTTTGAGTAAGGAGCACCTAAGAGTGTTTCCGTTCTTACCGTTCATCAACTTCAAGTTACCTTCTTTGGCATTCTCTGCGCTCGAGAGAACGACGGTCTGTGCCGCTTTTTCTGAGCCGTCTGTACATGGGGAAGATGAAGCATGTACAGATCATGGCTTTCTTCAGCATCCTTCGCGCTGCTGTCCTTTGCACATTGGATGAAGACCAACGGACACCAGCGGCTGTCTGACTTCTTCAATTTATCTGAATTGCTAGATCTGATCGGAGCCCGCCGCCATGAGCTTTGTTTCCACTTCATGCTCGATCAGATGAACGGATTGACGATTCTGGAGGATGAAGGCCGGTCTTGGCTTCTATTATTGCATCCGGTGCCGTTATGTCAGCCTCCACAATGCCTGAAAGTGGCATGAGATATGGCAATCACTTCACCTGGAACATGTTGGATTGCTTCCGGCGCTGTTGGATCTGGCTCGCTCGAGCAAGTACCAAAGCATGACAGGGTATGAACGGGCCTGATGGAGAACCTCAACACTGCTGTCCTCGCAGCATTGGTCGACGTGTTCGGGAAACTAATGGGATGTCGCATGCCTTCATATATTTCACTTCTCAAGATCTATGTTCAGGACTTCATCGAACTGGAACAATCGTTTAGACTCGAGTTCCTGGCAAGAATTGGCTCATCAGCCTGGTCCGGAGCTCGCGGCAGTTTTTCAGAGAGGATGGCATGAGACGGCAGCTAGTGGAAGTTCACATTCTTTCATCAATCTGACTTCTGTCATTCAACGTGGCTCTACCTGCTCCATTCTGGAACTATTGTCCGTATAAGAAGGCTTTCATATACTGATGTTGGAAATGCTGCCCAATCCTTTGCATTTACCAACATGATTGGTCGGCTCGGTTGCTCCCATATTAATGATATCGAATAGATGAATGCAACCACTTCGGCAGATATGAACACTCTTCGAACTCGAAATGGCCACTATAAGATGCATGTAGTCGCTGATAGAGGAGTTCGGAAGCACTTTCGAGAAGCGCCAAGTGTGCTATGCAGCCCTCAATCAGGTCGAGAGGACCCTGCAACGGTATCCCGCTCGGCGTCCTCCTCAGGATCCCACTCGTATGGAGACATGATTCCATATTCGGCGGCATATGGATTCTGGGGCAGAGGCTTCCGCTTGATTACTGTTTTCTTGCTGCTCACATTTCGTGGGAGCAAGTCTTCCTTTGCTACTTCTTCGCCAAGTATCACAACCCAGCGCTCATCTGTCTCGGTCCTGGCCACACCAACTCTGCTCCAGAGCTCGTCAACGAGTGCCACATACATTTTGTGATTGTAGCAGGCACAATGCTCGAGCTGGATGGCATCGTCCACGACTCTTTTGTGGTTTCTTTGGTCATGACGAGGTTCTTTGCCTTGCATCCAGATGTCTGCTGTTGTCAGGCCATCGAATCCAGTAGGCCCGACCAGCACAGCTGTGGATGCTTCATCATCGAACCACATGGCGCTTCCACTGGTTTTGTCGGTTGTAGCGCCGTACAATGCCGCACTCTCAGATTGTAGATCGTGTGCTGTCCCTAGCCCTTGAGCTTCTGCACATAGTCTCTCGCAGTACTCCAGAGGCTTAACTTCTCGATCGCATCGAATCGTATTGATGGTGTTGATTATGTCGTAGACGTCTCTATCGGTGCTGTAGTGTCCTCTGGCATCAATGCTGCCATTCTGCTCGACAGGCTTACACCCACGCATGGCCTCTGGCTTAGACTTGTCTGCTTGATTGGTGGAACTTGTGACACCCCCAATTCGCCAAAAGCTTCGTTTGCCCTTGAGCTTTTGGCGATTATCGTCTTGGATCGTTTGGCCCTCATGAGCGCCCGTCAGAGACGAAGCGTGAGTGTCATGAGTATCCACATGAGTATCGAGAAGCCGAGTGCGCTCGGCTGTGCGTTTTCCAGTACCTCTTTCCTGCGCATGACCATTGATCATGAAGGTCAACATCTTTTCGATCTGCTTCGACAACTGTCTGGACTGAGTCGAATACGGCTGGATGCCAGTCACTGTCGAAGTATCTCTTGATGGGGTGTGCGACTCAGAACCCTCCCGCTGCGGTGTGTCAGCCTTACTGGTCGCTTGCGCTGTCCTGTCTTCGTGTGAAACTGCTTCTTTCGAGAGCTCAAAATCAGAAGCAGGCAGAGGATGGTCAGCGGACGCTGTTGTGGGAGCAGGCACTCCAGAGCCGGTTTGAAGAGCTCGAACAGCCGCAGCGTGCTGCTTGGAGTATGCTAGACTACTGACCCTTGGTGGAAATGGGTGCGAACGATCGGTTTCTTCGACTGTCTCACTCTCAGACTCACTCAGCTCGGTCGATAAGTCGAGCTCGTCTTCTGGTACGGCAACGCCTTTCGTGCTGTCAATCGGCTGAGCAGGGTTTTGTTCCTTGTCGGCATCAATGCCGGGAGATTCTGGGCGAATCTCATTAACATGATGGGCTAGTTGCTTTTCCTCAGCTGACTTGTCCGAACGACTTTGATTGAGCTCGGGGACAAGTCCATCTGCCGAGGGCACACTGTGTCGTGACCTTTGCGGGTGACCATTGCGAGTATGCTTCAGGTCAGGAGACGTCCAGGACTTCCAGATAAGAGGTACTGTGGCTTTCTGCTCTTGAGCTCCAAGGACAAAGCTCTGCTTGAGAGGCTTCTTATCAGAGTAATTGATGCCTTCAGATATAGAGACCTCCGCGTTTTCATGGAGCATGAAAATCGAGTCACTTCGCACGAGGCTACCGACATTTGACGGACTCGAAGCATTCTGACTTTCGACGCTCTCGTTCAAGCTCTCGTGCCTTGAAAGTCTGTTGATGCTCAATCTTGGTCGAAGTGTGAGAAGCGAGGCCCGGAGCCCTAGATCTGGCAAAGCATCGTCCAATGTCTTAAGCTTCTCGTGGAAGCTGTGCATGGAAGAGCGCATTGTGTAGAAGTGCCTGTAGGATGTATGAGTGCTTTGTATGTCTCTAGAACATGTTCTTGGCTAGGTGGTTAGCATCAGCGCCGCCCCAGACCTTACCACGGACTTGTGATCACCCTCACTTCGAAGAGCATGTGACAGCCTTACGCCTGCATGTGATCAAGTGAGCTCAGGGTAGCTGTGAGAGGTCAGTATGTTGCGAACACGCTGCATGATCCAAGGGTGGCATTCTCGAGCAGGCTTGCTGGTCAAGGCCATCACATCCCAGGTGCCGCTTGCTGGAGGATGGAGAGGACATGACTGTGAGCAGCAATTGAGCCCAGTCGGTATAACTGAGATCATCATTTGCAATCTTCTCTTTCGCTGTTCTGCTTTCGTCTACTGTCTGTCTCGCTTGATGAGCAACGTGTTGGACCTGATCCAGTCTCCATTGCGTGAGGTCTGTCAATACGTTGGTGAGGGCAAGGCCATTTGAAGACCTCAGAACCTGCAGCTGTCTACTGAAAGAGCTCGGAACATGAGGCTTAGAAATGGCCTGATACTGAACTCGTTGTTTGTTGTGGAGGAGATCAGTCGAGGTGTGGAAACGGATAGGGAGCCGAATTAGCAGCACAGCCACAGTATTTGCAGCCACATGCATTCAAGATCCTTGTTGATGATGTCGGCGCGCATGCGAACTCGTGGAGAGAGCAGCTCGCCTTGTTTCAACTCACGATCTTCACCAAAGGCTTGTCGACCTCGCCCGTATCAATGCACCATACGCAGTGATGGCGGTCATGGTCATGCTAGGTCAGCGGCTCTCCTCCTTCAGCCTTGATCAATCTTCCTTCACTGCAACTTCCATACCTCCACCTCTGTACACACACCTTACAATTGCTGCGTTCTAGCGTGTTTTGTCCATTCACTTGCCTTCCCGCATATCATTTACACCACCCAAGACTATCATCATCGCATCAGCCATGAGAGGCTTCATCTACCGCATATTTCTCACATGCCTCAATATCTTCTTTCCTCCAGCAGCGGTCATGATGCTATGTGGTTTTGACATGGATCTGCTTTTGAATTGCGTTTTCTTCTTGCTGGCAGTAATCCCTTCACACATCCACGGCTTCTACATTAGCTGCACGTATTTCCACAGAAGACATAAGGTAGCAATATCTGCACTTCAATCAACGCCAAGCTAACACACATCAATCAGGTCAAGAAAGGCCGTTATCCAGGAGGCCCGAAATCGCTCGTCTACTCGTCCTACGTGACAAATGGCGGCGCAAGCAATGAAGAGGCCAGAAGACTGTACCGAAAAGAGAATGGAGGCACGTCTAGAAGAAGCAGTAGGCGCAATAGCAGGAATCGAGAGGACACCAAAACGGAGATGCTTCAGAGGCAAGGGAGCAAGCTTGGAAGGACACCCACAACTTCAAGCCGAATTTCGAGCCATGGTCAGCAACGGCCTTTGCCGCAACCTTCGATGCACTCATACGATCCTGTTCAGGCGCAGTATGTTGCGAGAGATGGATATGGACAGCCTGTGCAAAGAGTGCCATCACACGCGCAACGACCAGTTCCACCAACTCCGAACGGGTACATGCCGATGAGTCCGACTGCCTCGAATATTTCTGGAAGGTCCACGAGGTGGTAGCTATCTCGGGCCAACAAGGTTTGGAGCAAGCCTTCAGTCTCGCACTTTCGAAAACCCAACCCTCGTCGCAGCATGGACTTCGCACGGTATGTCTTTGAGGCAGCAACGGCTGTTACAGAGCCACCTCTTCCACGATGGCAGCCCGATATTACGGACCATCCTGCGGAGGATCTTTCTCGCGAAGGCACACCGGAAAGTGAGGATGCCACAGTAATAAGACCACGCCAGATCACGGTATCGGAGTTTTGCGAACTTGAAAAAGCACTCGCTCCCTTCGATTTGCCAGCAACCCCGGAATCTTATAGCGGCTCATTCTGTTTCACGGATGGTATTGTGCTCATCACAAACGAGAATCGCGGCTCGTACAAGCTGGAAATATCTGGAGATGGAGACACAGAGCTCGGGCACCTGCAGGAGCTTCGAGATGTAATACAAGACGTCTCTCGCCGCTTCAATTGCTAAATCCACCTGGACACAGTCCGCGAGCAGGACAGAGCAGAACCACCTCACTTTGCGCATCCCGATCCGATATCCTTGTTCTATCCTTCCAACCACACCTTCTTTGAGCATTGTCCGGCAGAGCTCCGAGATGAGATCTACAAACATGTTTGCTACACGGACATTCGCTGCGCAGCATGGAACACGAGTATTCGGGCAATAGATTTGACGACCGTCGCAAATGTCCCGAGGGTGACCCATAGATTTACTTCAGAAATGACCAAGGTCTTCAAGGAAGAGGTGGACTCAACCTTTAATACAAAGAACGGCGGCGTAGTCCTTCCAAGCGGCGAAACATTCACATGGGCCATGATCCCAGACCTCAAAGACAACTCTCCTAGGTTCTGCCTTTCTGGCCCCACAATCGATGCGTCCTCTTCAAAGAGCTGTCTGTACTGGAAATCGAACCGACATGCACAGTATGAGCAGATCGACTTCAACACCACCAAAGGAGACCTAGAGGCAATCAAGGAGTTTTCTGAGTACCTACCAGGGTACCGAGTATCGCCGCAATTGCAGTACCTCGTTGAACAAAGTCTGGCTGAGAGGAGCGGGACAAGGGTTTTTATGCAGGATCGCGGTCGCGTGAAGTGTCCGACTTCAATTCCGCCGTTCAAGGCAACCGATGGACAGAAGCCTACCCTACCGAGCAATCCAATGGCTGGCACGTACGCGTACATGTCTCAAAGTACGGAAATGATTCAAAGTACGACAATAAGTGCACCATTCTTCTATCAACGGTCGGCAAGGCTCCCAAATTTCATGAATTTATGGTGACAGTCGAAAACGCTTTACAATCTCCTTAAGACCAAGACGTGGTTCTATCGAGAGCTGTCCGTTCTTATTGTCAGGTAGCTTATAATTGAGACATAGATCATACTTGTCTATCTCTTCTAAATCAAAGCAATTGGATCGGAGTCTATAGACTTTTCAAATCCCTAACGATCTCGACGATCATCCATGGCGCAGCGGTATGATTAGCCTGTAAGACATTTGAAGACTTCAAGTGCGTGGCTTCTTGACAGACAATTTCGCCTTGTTGCTCATCTTGATGGCAAGATGACAACCAGAGAAATTTCCTATGCTCTGATGCGCTGTGGGCGATTGTTTTGCCTCCCGAAGTCAGGTATTCCTTTCGCTGGTCATCGCATTGGAAGCAGTAGCTAAATACCATACAGATCTCCAGCAACTTCGACGATCATCCATGGCGTAGCGGTATAATTAGCCTGTGAGTCACTCGAAGATTCCAAGTGCGTGGCTATACTGGAGACTTGTTTGAAGGCTTCTCATCTTAATGGCAAGATGTCAAGTACTGCACTATGTCTCCGACTTCTGCTGTGCTGTGGGCGATTGTTTTGCTCTGTCTGTCAGCAGATGTGGCAGTATTCAAATACTGTCTACGTTGACCGCGGCTTCATCAATCATTCATGGTGCAGCGGTCTTATTAGCCTGCAAGTCACTTGGAGACATCAAGTGCGTGGCTCGATAGCAGATGTCTCCGAGTCGGTCCTCATCTTGGTAGCAGGATGATCGTCGAGTCTCATTGCTCATTCCACTGCGCCGTGGGCGATTGTTTTGCCTTTTGAATACCACAAGTGTTTGAATAGGACATATATACGTTATAATATCCAGCTGCTCTCGACAATCATCGTACAGTCGTAAGTCGTTCAGTCCAACCTAGCGCTCACTGTTGCCCTCAAACATCGATGACTCTTACGAGGTGGCCGATCACCTGTTGACGAGTTGTCTTTGACTTGGAGTTCCTGCTAGACTTTGGGCGATTGTTTTGCTCCCGAATTCCTGTTGTTTTTACCCATGGGTCGTCAAGCAGGAAATAATTACACCCTGATTTCTGCTATTTCTCGACGATCATTCATGGTCCGGTGGCGCAGTTGTAAGTCGATCAGTCTGCTGGCGCTTACTGCTTAGAATTTTCTGACAACGAAGATCTCGTCCGAGGCGACTTTCCGCCTAGGTCATCGTAATCGAAGTCTTGGGTATCCACTGGATCATGGGCGATTGTTTTGCTAGTTTGATGGCTGCGTTTTTGTTTTCTGTTTTTGACGACAGCTGGCCAGTGCATATGTAGCTTCCAGGTTTCAGTTGTCTTTGACAATCATTCACGGCCTGATGGCGAAGTCTGTAAGTCACTCGTCTTCACAGCTCGACGCATGGCTTGCATCATATCGTGCACAAGTCATCAGAGCATCAAGGTCGGATTGGCTTAGGTTACGCATGTCCTTGGATCACGAGAGCTATCAGGCCACGGGCGATCGTTTTGCCTGATGAGACCACTCTTTTGCCCTCGTATATCATCTGTGGGACACTTCGTGGACGTACCATGTTCAATGCAATCAGAATCCACTCCTGGCCCGTAAGCGTTTCGCTTCAATTTCGAATCATTTCTGAGTAGCCCGACGATGCTGCGTGCTTTTCGGGTCTGCATTCTGTTCTGGTTCGATCTACAGTGTTGCAAAGGAAATCATGGGCGATTCGTGAGGTAGACTGCCAATACAAGAACAATCCATGGGGCCGTCATCCTTGCAAAGGCGGAGAATTAGGAAGTCGAGTGGACAAGCTTGGGCTGCTATGTCTGCGTCAGCCATCGAGAGTTTGTGATAATCTGCAACAGCTCCACATCATCGCCTTGAATCTGTTGGCCTATGCTCTTGAATGCTATGCCATAATCGTGGTATCAACTCTGCAGCTTTGAGTGTCTATGCAACATCGTCTCCCCCTCTTCTATGCGACAGGCTGATCAAAGCGATCTGGGACCTCAGGCCGCACATCCATGACTGCCTTCAATAAGTCATCGACGACCTTGGGGCCAGTCTTTGATCCGATTTGCTTGATTTCCTTCAGCTTCTCTTGAGTATCCTTCTCGGCTTCTTCTTCGGCCTTCTTGTTTCCTGAGGTGTGCTGCGCACGGGTCAGCTTATGCGTTCCGATGCCATACGGACATGATTATTGTGTACCTGCGACTCGTATGCCTTGAACTCCTCTTCCTTCTTATTTCTGTACTCCTCAATCTCCTTTTGCGCTTCTGATCTGGCGTCCTTTACTCGCTTCGTGCGGTCTGGGCAGGGTTAGTCTGTAGGTTGGGTCGAGGGTGGAGTCGCAGGCTGCGTACATTCTCTGGCTGTCATGATATTAGCTTATGTTCTGTACCGCTCCTTCCGCTACCGCATACCTTTCTGTACAATCTTCTGCGCCTCCCGCTCTGCCTGTGTACCATATTAGACCTGCCGTATTTCTAGTCCTTAGAAGCTGCCTACGTCGAGCAATGTTTGGATGCCTGCTGAGTTTTGGGCGGCCTGCAAAAGCTGTCAGTAGGATATACAGCACTATGCGACCAAATTCCCTACCATGTTGTCTGATATTGAGGGTAATGAGTGGCAGAGACAAGAAGCTCAATGTTTGTAGACAAGCAAGTCGTGGAAGCTGGTTGGAGCTTTGGGCGTTGACGTCGGCGACTTCCGCTTTGAGCTGATATACCAAGGATTCCTATTCACGATTCTTCCCTCCCTGCAACATCATCTATCGCCATGTCTACTGCGGCGAAAGTGACGCTCGCTGGTACCACGCTAGGCGCCATCGGCATTGTGCTATTCGTGCATCGCCAGCAGAAGCTCGATCAAGCTGTAAGCTCTTCAATGCACAAACAATTCTCAAATCACCATTGACATTTAATCTAGTTGATGCATGCGGGAGTCATTCGCGATATGGAACAACAACGAGTCAAGAAGGAACGTCTAGCAGATTTCGAGATGCAGAGGCAATTAGAAGAAGAGTACAGGAAACTGCAAAATGTGAGCGACAGCAGCGAAGTTCAGAGCAAGACAAAATGAAAGAGCAGGAATGAATAGGATCTTGTTTGGTGGGTTTGATGCCAATGGCGCTACATATACAGGCCGCTATATTCCACAGGGACGAGAAGCGACGGCGCACTGGCAATTCGAATCGACAAAACATTTCACATCGCACGCTGGACCATCGACCAGGTACCGTCCTCCGTACCATCGTGGAATTCGTTCGCATCCATCAGCGATGCTCGTGCAACACCCAAGCCGGCAATCTCATGCCTATAGAGCCACCGCGCTGCTATCACTTGCTGCGATTGAGCCGTCCGTTCCACCGGCTACGTGTTGAGCAAGTCTCTATTGCTGCCGACGTGACTGACTCTTGGGCTGTTATCTGTGGGCGCTCAACGGAGGTACCAGAACTGGCTAATTGGAGGGTTCGTGTCCTGTACGGGTTGGATGATGATGGGATTGCGCCGATTTTTAGAGATCTGGTAGTCGAGCTCCAGCATTGCGAGCCATTTTTCAGACCGATCCCGAAGGCGTCCAAAAGACAGGACTTTCCGGGTTTCGTCGCGTGGTCCGTAGGGTCAGACATCACGCCGGATGCTGTTGGTGCTAGTACGATGTAACAGGCGCGACGAATGCTCTGGGCTCATATTTAGGCGGAGGCTGCGTCGTAACTCCTCCCATCTCGACATCTCCAGTCTCAACCGAGTTCGCTCGAGCCGCCTCCTCTCGCTGTCGCCTTTCATCAACCTCCTTCATATCCGCCGCAATTCCCTTGCGATAATGACGAGGGAACCACCACCAGATGAAAATAAACATCGCCACACAAAGTCCGCCCAACACACCAACTGGAAGAGCCCATGCTGTAGCACCCATTTCGATGTATCCAGAATTTCGAGAAATCAGAGGCAAGAGTGTAGTGTAGATTCGGAGGAAACAAGCTTCGAAATCAAGCAATGGCACGAGTTTATGATTGAGGAGCAACCACTGGCGACTTGAGAATAGACTATGAACTGGAATGCGACGCTGCGAGGCCTCGTGCAGCAGCCACAATCCTTCGCACATGACGACTCGGCATCTAACTTCCGTGTCCCGCACTTCTCTACCACACATTTCAGCCTCGCTTCAATCAAAGAAAAGCCAAGGTTGCATTGTTCCTCTAGATTCCTTTCGGGCGCGAATCCGAGATGGCTTAGATCTATATTGCTGCCGCTTAACAATAAGACCTCTATTCGCGGCTTAGCGATAATGCTGAAATGTTGTACAACATGTACGAACAGCTTACTCTATTCAGCGCGGAGACTAGGGAGTCCGGAAGGAGACGACTTCTACGATGTGCATGCAAGCAGACAATCTCAGCAGTCCCGAATTTCAAAACGCTTTGGTCGACTATCAAACATTTCCTTCTCGACCAAAATCACGACTTTGGGCTCAATTCACAGCCTTCGGCACAAAGTTGAGTTGCACATACATATGAATATGAATTCAGCAGTCTATGTACGGACATCTAAGAATGTTCAATTGCCTTCATCTACCACCACCATCTACCATCGCCACCCACGAACGCGTCCCATGAACCTCAATTGACAGCCTTCTGCACAAACCCAAACTGCTTCCTTCCCTGATCAAAAATCGCATACATGGACTTCAAAACCGTTCCACCATAAATACTGAAATTCATCGTACCGCGAGACTGAATCCCACCATAAGTCATCCCATTCCCAACATCAGCAAAACTCAAATCATCTTTATCAATCGTACACAATCCATCACCAATCGCAAACTGAATAGTCGGAAGTTTCGCTTTTCCTAAATTGCTGGGGAAGATGAAACCGCCTTGACTGTCATCGTACTTGGATCCTGGAACTGCGGCGTAGATGTTCTTGCAAGTTGTGTCGTCGATGAGGGAGAGTGTGGTTCCTGTGTCCATGATTGCTGTATTGCCGGCATTGGGGAACTTCTTTCCGTTCACGGTCGTCATGGCGGACTTGACTTGCCAGAAGCCGAGACTGTTGTCGATGGGAGTGTAGGTGATGGGCTTGCCTTTGACGAGGTCTTGGTCGATGTAGCCGAAAGTGTAGGATGGTGGGTCGTTGTCCTGGGAAGGAAGTCAGTAAGTTCACTCCATTTTCTGAGACAGTCGAAGTACTCACCTGGTAGTTGGTCAAGTATGCTGTGAAGAGCTGAGACTCCGGTGGAATGTCAGACTGTGTGATCATGTTCTCAACAGGCGTGTGGACCGGATTGGGCTTGACGGTATTGATGCTTCCGAATGCAAGGCCGAGAAGACCATCACCAGCGGTCTCCTCAAAGGACGGTGCCAGCGTTGACGCAAGTTCGACAGCTTGATTCTCAACACTCAGACCGCCGATGATGACCGTATCGGTGCCTACGGTTCCACTGGCAGTTGACCCATCTCCGTACTGGATCTGCCATTTGGCGCCATCCATCTTCTTGAATGTGCTGCTCTTCGCAGGGTCGAAGATAGTATGTCCATTTTGCTTGCCTTTGGTTTGGGTCTTCGCTGGCAAGGACGTGGACCATAACTACAGATCCGACGAGCCAGTGTCGAAGCAAAGACTCATGGTCTGGGGAGCAGTACCGACGCTGACTTGTGCAAGGTATTCTGAGTCGTTCTGGATATTCTCTGCATCGACTTCTCCAACTCTTCTAGAGCTGTCCTTTTGGACCACTCGGGACACGGCGCGTGGACCTCCTGTGTTCTGAGTCTGGGTATCGTCCGAACTGTCTGCTCCATCAGTCTTTCCCACCTTGTCTGAGCCATCACGTTTGGCCATTCGATTGAAGAGGTGAGACGGCTTGGCCTTCTTCGCTGCACTCTGTGCCGCCTGAGGTTTGGCGTTGGCTAGTAATTTCTGATTGAACTTAATGGTGTCGTCAACTAATTGCTGTATGACCGTGAACGGGCAAGGGAGAGTCGGCGTAAAGTCAACTATCACCTGGTTAGTCAACAGTCTAGGCTATTAGAGCTTGATAAAGGCCGCGCTCACATTTGCGACAGAGATGCAGTAGTGCTCCCAACGGTGTTGGCTTGTACTTGGGATTCCGGATGCATTTCACTTTGTAGAGGCCTTGGAGTCCGGCTGAGACTGCTTGTAGGGGAGCATTCGCTTGAGCTGGGATCGCTACTCTGGTCACAGGAGCAGGCTCCTTCTTCTTTCCAAAATGTGCGTGTTGTCCAGACGGCGCCATGGCTTGGTAGGTAGAAGGTAGGTTATGGCGCTGCTGGTAAGCTGTCTTGATATCTTCCAAGCCCAGGATGAAAAGCGCTCAGGAGGTAATGCTACGACAATTAGAAATAAGGGTTTTTGAGAACTGCTTAGAAGACTTAGCATGGAGGACCATGGAAGTTGAAAGCTCAGGCTTACGAAGAAAGTTTCAGATCCAGGCAAGTGCAACGTGAGGAAGTCGATCTCTTGGGATGAGGCAGGAACAAGGAAGGCAGTCACCAAGTGCAACCATATCATCGATGTCTTTGAATTCGTAGCAATCCATGCAGATCAGGGCCAGCCTTTGTAGCGGCCACAGTATGCTAAGTTATGTACAACCAAGAGCACGTGTCAAGTTCGATGACTTGCTCTGTAATGCTAACGCCGAAGATGCGATATGCCTGAGAAGCCGAGTGGCATTTCCTCAGCCCTCGAATCGGTATCCTTACGCCGTCGCTATGCCCAAAAAGTGCTCAAATATCGTAGCAAGGTATATGTGGACAGCAAATCACTCGTGGAGATAGCTGCAGGCGTCGCCTTTTTGGCATTTGCCCTCTTGCCAGTAACGGCAGACCTTGGTCTTGTAAAATTTGTTCTTGTAATCATTACTCTTCTTGTGTGCTCCGTCGGTTCCAGTCTGCTGCTGTGGGGCACCGTAATTGTAAGAGGCCTGTGGTTGTGGAGCGCCATTCTGAATCTGAGCGAGGATAGCAGCCAGATCAATCTGACCAGGAGGCACAGTTGAGGTCTGAGGTGGTGGCGGTGGCGGAGGCTGGAAGTTAGCCGGCGCTGGCCCACCGACGAACGGCAGCGGATACGCAGGAGCACTTGGCTGCTGGGCATTTGGGTTGAGGTTTCGTAGGGTGTCAAGGATGGATTGCACCTGAGATCCAGACTGCTGTTGACCTGCTGCAGCGAATGGGAAGGCAGGCGATGGTGTGGTCTGAGACTGGCCATAGGCAGGCTGCGATTGAAACTGCGGATGTCGAGACCTGACACGTGTAGCATACTTCTCCTCCATAGGGCCAAAGTCCTTCAGTGCAGGACCTTGATCACCATTGTATGGATCATCGGGCTCCTTCGGGTTGGCCGGTATCTGGCTTGGCTCCGTGTAGAAGACCATCATAGTCTCGTTCTCGTACTGCTCGCGCTTCGACTTCTCAGCTGATTCGGGCTTAAAGTCTCCACCACCATATGGAGCGAAGTTTCGACTACGCTCCTCTTCAGGAACCGTGCTGAAGTCTACCGGAATGGGTGTTTTGAACTCTAGCAATTTCTGCTCTTCTTCCTCGGCTTCATCATCTTCGTCAAGATCCATCATGTGTTGCTGTTGCTTCAGCATGCGGCCCTCTCCTCCAACGTCAGCAACATCGCGCATCTGACTTGAGTCATGGTCGATCTCTTCTGCAGGGTCGTGAACGAAGAATTTGACTTCCACCAGCTGGTCTGCAGGCTTGAATGAGACACGTAATTTACGTCGTTGTTCCTTTCGAAGACGTTTCGCCCGCTCTTCCTCGGTCTCGGGTGGCGCCTCTTTCTCAGGCTTGACCTCTTTCTTGACTTCCTTCGGTTTGGTCAAGTTTGCCATCGTCTGCGCGAAGTCGAATGCTGGCTTCGCGGTGGGGGCATTCGTCACTGTCGTTGGCCTACTTGTCGCCGGTTTCGCTGCTCGTTCAGCATTTGATGTACCAGGTTTCTTGGTTGCAGATTGCAGACCAGAGAAGAAACCCGACGGCTTAGCTACCACAGTCTTCCGCGTGGCAGCTTGGGCACCGCTAGCTGCTACTGACTTCGTAGCATCTGTGGCAGTCGGCGCTTTCTTGATAATACCAGCGCCATTGACTTTCGATGTCGCTGTCACCCCATTCGTCTTCGAAGCAACAGTTGCGACCTTCTTCTGAGCAGCTCCTTCGGCAGCCGAGGCAGCAGGACGCTTCACGCCGGCAACTGAGTCGGGCGCAGCCTTCTTCACAGAAGGAGACCCGGTCTTTGAATCCGTAATCTCAGAGGTCACCTTCTCCGTTTTCTTCTGCTCTGCCTTCTTCGCAGCATCTTTGGTGGCAGTCTCCGCATTAGCCAGGATCTTGTTCACGTAGTACTTGGTCTTGGCATCGCCTTTCTTTTGATATCGAGGCAGCACCTTCTCCATGTGTGTCTTCTCCAGTTTATCCTTCGTGAGTGTCGTGAACTGGGACATCAATTCGAGGATTGCCCGTGAAAGACTTCCGTTGATGTCCTCGTCCTTGAATCGGTCGAGTAGGAATTGGTAGCAGACGAATATAAGCGAGACGTTCTCGGAGAGACTACAGATAGGTTGTCGTTAGTGCGTGTCTACTTGAAGGCGTCCGTTACTAGATCTAAATGCGTGTCTCAAGTGAACATGGAACATCATGGTAGCAGCGTTCATGTCGAAATCTTGGGCTTGTTCAGTCGGATTCTCAAACTCCGACTACCCATTAGAAGCGCGACTTCAGCATCGAGACATGTGAAAGAATCTTAGACTGCGCAATGACCTGGCAGAGTAGCGCAGGAGACCACATTGCTATCAAGTGAACACTTGGCAGTCAACTAGCCTTCATGACCGACTGCTTGGCATATCGATGTGCCGTTGCCGGAAAGCACAACGTTCAACGTTTCACATTGGGGGATAAGGGAGGGTGGTACTCACAATTCAACGACATCGCGGTGACCGTGCTTGAGCACAGCCTTAAAGAGGGTTTCCATCATGTCCCGCTGATCCTTAACTCTGCTCTTCAGCAAGGGTAATTCTCCAGCTTTCTTCTTCGTTTCTGCATCGGTGACCGCAGCTGCATCTGCTTTCCATCGATCTCTGATCGTCTTGACGACTTCCCACAGCTCTCCGAGGCAAGCTCCGATCGTAGCAGCATCTAGCGACCTCTTCTTCGATCGGTACACTGCTTTGATCACGTCGTACTCAACACCACCCTTGGGATCATCAGGTTTCTTGGCAGGCAAGGGCGAGTCCTCATCTTCGTCATCAGTGTACTCCGAATCGTCGTCTGATGATGAAGAGTCTTCGCTTGAAGAGTCCGCCTCCTGCTTGAGGGAAGGACTTCCCGCTGAGCCTGTGAATGAGCGGGACTTCAGATCTGAAGTGAGGCTCTTTGACTTCTTACCGATCTTGGCAAGGGCGGTCTTGTTGTTTCCAGCCAGGGCGCGCAGCTCGTTCCGCGACTTTCTAGGCACATAGGCTGGGATGGCACTTCGCGTCACGTCCCACTCCTGTGCCTCCTTGCCGACGTTGGCGTAACTTCCCATGCGCTCCGAGTTCGTGATTTGGGACAGTTGGTTGAAGTCAATGATATTGAACATGCCACCGCTGACACCTTTCGGGATAGATGCGAGAAGAGCTTTCTGGTCAGCCCGACGCATCTGAATCTGGGCGGGTTGTCTATTCTGGTTGAAGTTGTTCGGTGGGAACGCATTGGCAGCATATGGGTTGTTCGTGAATGTCCGGCTGGGATCCAGATTCTGGGGTGCAATGGTGCCGGGAGTCTGTGAGCCAGCATTGTAGCCTGGCATCTGGAGGTTGAAGTTCTGTCCATGTGTGGCCAGTGAAGGATCGTACGGTGGTTGTCGGTATTGAAAAGCCTGCTGCTGAGGCTGTTGGCCATTGTAGTTGAAGTTGTTTGGTGCAAATGACGCTGGACTGTTGCTCATCGGCCGACCATACGGAGAACCATTGAAGCCTTGCTGTACAGATTGGGCTGCGAGGTGGTTCGCATTCTGCGCCCAGCTTGGCGCAGTTTGGGGAGCACGTGACTGATTCGCTTGGCTGAAGTCGCTGGCGTTTACGCCCCAGCTAGCATCGTGGTTGAAATTGGAATCGGAGCCACTCTGATACAGATTCAGGTTGTCATATGCATTGAAATTCTGATTATCCGCGAACAGATTGTTTTGGAAGCCATTCTGATCCATGATGACTGACTGAGATCTGTGCGATTCCTGCGGGCAGATGTCCACAGATGTCTCAAAACAGAAATTGTGGCCCGTGCGTGCGTCAGAGCCCAATCCGGAAGTGTGGATGCAGTCTCAAGTCTCGGGCAACGAACGAAGTGGCCTCCGCTGTCTCTGTCTCGTAGGCACTGCGCGCCCCAAGTTCAGGCGATGCGCAGTGCCGCTATCTGAGCGTGTCTCGCAGACTCTGCTGCTTGTAGGTGTCCGTCGTGCTGGCCGATGTCTTGGTTGACAGGTACAAATCTCAGCCGCGGTGAGCCAGGACTGCTGCCCGCCCCTGGTAGGTCAATCGCTCCCACTTCAGAAGCAGTAGTGACTGAGTGGTGCTGCTGGTGAGGATGCACGACACGACGACTTAAGTGTCGGTGTCGGCCGCAAAAAATGTGCAGAACAGCAGTATACGCAGCCCGTCAAGCACGGCGCAGGCGTGGAATGCAGCAAAAACGCGGGTTGTGGTGGTCAGAGACTCTCTCTCAAAGTGAGCGTCACGGTTTGTCGCAATTTGCCCGCGCGCGAGAGAATAGATGCAGACCGCCTTTGCCACAGCTGAGAATACCACAAAAAAACGCTTTAAGCCCTTGTCAATCTCTCATCACATACTCATCAACGGAAGAAAAGCGGTCTAAAGAGTGTGAGGGTGCAGCTGTCTGATGTTGTTTGTGCTGAAGGTGGAGGTGGTTGTTGAAGGCGAAGAGAAAGAGAGCGGGCGCGGCGGCTTTGAAGGTCGCCAGTCGCAGGTGAGCATGGACCACTCACTTTCTCGCTTGTTGCCGCAGCCGCAGCCGCAATTAAGCGGCGGGCGGGCACGCGCAAGCTGGCAAGAGCAAGACCGACCGAATCACATGCAGGGCCATGAACATATAGTGAAGGATACGTAACCACTCACTCGCGACAGAGAGAGGACAGGCAGCACCAAGAGTCCATATTCACGGCCGCTCACTGATGCGCTGAGATTTGCACAAGGCTGGCACACAGCCATACGCTACAATGAGCACCAACCAGTCCCTTCGCGATCGCCAAGTAGGTGTGTATTTATTCATTTCACCCAGCATTGTGTAGGGACGGCCGAACTGATTTTGTGCTAGCTTCAATCGAACGTATACTGAATCTCAATCATGCCGCTTCCGACTCGAACGATTCTGGCTTGGACGGCACTGCATCCAATGGCCTTACATCCAAGTCGACTCCTATTCTGAATGCCGATGGCGAACCAATATGGAAAGTACTAGTGTTCGACAAGCTAGGCCAAGATGTGATCAGCAGTGTGTTAAGAGTGAACGATTTGCGGAGTTGGGGTATCACAATACATCTGTACGTCCAAATGGTTCTTGACACCGCGAACCACATTCAGTGCTGAGAGTCGCGCAGCAATGGCTGACAGCACCACGTCAGAAATATCACCCGCCAGCGACATGCCATTCCAGACGTACCTGTTGTCTATCTTGTCGAGCCTACTGCGGACAACCTCCAGCGTATCACACAAGACTTGCAGAAGGGCCTCTATTCACCGGCATATGTCAATTTCCTCTCGTCGATTCCACGACCCCTGCTGGAGGATTTCGCAACACAGACAGCAGAGGCAGGTACATCGGAAAGCATCAGCCAGGTCTATGATCAATACTTGAACTTTATTGTCAGCGAACCGAACCTGTTCAGCTTGGGCATGGGCAAAGAGACGTATTGGACTATGAATAGTGCACAAACCAGCGACGAGGAGATCGACAACAATGTGGATCGGATAGTCAGTGGACTGTTCAGTGTAGCAGTGACCATGGGTGAGTGGGTTGGACTGCTTCGTACGAGATTTGTGCTCATCTTTGGCAGGCACGATTCCAATCATCAGATGTCCCAAAGGTGGCGCGGCTGAAATGATTGCGGCAAAGCTAGATCGCAAGCTACGAGATCACATTCTCAACGCGAAGGACAATCTTTTCTCTGCGAAATCGGCGGCAACAGGAGCAACATCTTCCAGGCCAATTCTCATCATCGTGGATCGGAACGTCGACCTTGTCCCTATGCTTTCGCATTCGTGGACTTATCAGTCGCTGATCCACGACGTATTGAACATGCACTTGAATCGTATCACTGTGGAAACACCTGTCGATGAGAACGATGCCACCAAAGGTAGTGCGAAGAAATCATACGACCTGACCCAGAACGACTTTTTCTGGAACAAGAATGCTGGGATGCCCTTCCCACAGGTAGCGGAAGACATTGACGCCGAGCTCACGCGGTACAGAGACGACGCAGCAGAGGTTACAAAGAAGACTGGTGCGGGTTCGATCGAGGAACTTCAAAATCCTGAGACAAGTGCTTCTGCTCAGCATCTCAAAGCCGCCATTACACTTTTGCCTGAATTACGTGAACGGAAAGCATTACTCGACATGCATATGAATATTGCCACGGCCCTTCTCAAGGGCATCAAGGACCGACAACTCGACAACTTTTACCAGCTAGAGGAAGATATCAAGAAGCAGACCAAGGCGCAGATGCTAGAGCTGTTGAATGGCACTGACAAAGGCGACCAGCCGCTTGATAAGCTTCGTATATTTATCATCTGGTTCCTCAGCACTGAAGCCGAGCTATCCAGGGCAGACATGGAACAGTTCGAGGAAGCGCTCAAGAAGAATGGCGTCGACACCATGCCTCTGACTTATATCCGCCGCGTGCGAGAGATCACACGAATGACGATGATATCATCGGCGCCCACACAGCAACCACAACAATCGTCCGCTTCGAATGATCTCTTCCGCGGATTCTCCTCAATCTCTTCCAGGCTCACGGATAGATTCAAAGATGCTGGCCTGGGAGCCAACTTTGACAACCTGATATCAGGAGTGAAAAATTTCCTGCCAGCAAACAAGGACCTCACGCTCACCAAGATCACAGAAAGTCTGATGGACCCACAGAACGCCTCGACTAGTGCTCTACAGAAGACGGAGGGATTCTTGTATTTTGACCCTCGCTCTGCAAATGCTCGCGGTATCATGGCGCCAAGCGCAAAGGATGCGCGGTCAGGCACGCAGGAAAAACGTGGCATTGACCCGTCCTTCGGGCAACGGAGACAGGGATTCAGCGAGGCCATTGTGTTCACAGTAGGAGGAGGCAGCATGGATGAGTACGGTAACTTGCAAGACTGGGCCAAGAGATCCACAGGCACGAGTGGTGCAGTCAGCAGGAAGAGAGTGGTTTATGGTTCTGACGAGCTTGTCAATGCCACGATCTTCCTTGATGAGCTGAGCAAACTGGGTAAAGAGAGTGTTTGATAGAACATAATCGCAATCTTCGCCGCGTGGTGTCCATGCTGTCTGTTTCAGAGTGTTTTGTTATGTTCACTATTCACTTCACATCCTCCCCGGCATGTTCACCCGACCGCGATCGTCGCTGGCGGGTCTTTTTCGTGCCGATCGATACTTTGTGAGCGGTCCTGTCTCCGCTGGCTTCCTTGCTTACCTGAATCCTTGGCGGGCGGACCAGGGCAGAGAATCCAGAACCAGAGCAGTTCGACTTCGCTCTGCAGCCTAACACCTGTCGCTGCTCTCGGAGCGCACGCCCATCACATATTCTTCTATCTACAGGAATATCGCGGCGCATCTGAGATGACCGACACGGGGTATCTCAGGTCGCGCTCTCCAACCTAACAATTTCTTGCCACCCCAACGGGGACCAGATACCTTTGCGACATCCGGTCTCTGTCCGCCTGGCTTCGACTATTCTCACTCCAGCCATTCCTTTCGCTTTTCAGCACACCTAATTTATTTCTACACAATGGCGGCGGGACGTTCCTTCATTGCCAGCCGCCGGCGACGCGCTGATGAAGAGGGTGAAGATGAGGAGGGGCCTGTCTTGGTTGAGGACTCGCAGAGCGAAGGCTCGGTCTTGAGCGAGCTGGACGACGACGAGGTCGATGCAAGCAGCCTGGGCGACCCGAGCGCAGTGGAAGGCGCTACTGTTGGGGAGGTGGAGGCAGGCACGAACGGAGCCTCTGCTGCTGTCAAGAAGGCACGCAAGAACAGAGCCAACAAGGGCAAGAGACGGCAAGACAATCTACCGGCGCCAGTAGTAGTGTCGTCGCAGGCGCAGTCGGGTGGCTTCAAGGCTGCGGGAGACACGGAGGCAATGATGAACGGGCTCAGCATCCAGGACCAGCCAGACGAAGAAGTCGTGGATTTCGAGAACATGGGCCCAAATGGGTCGTCCGCTCCTGCGCCCGCCATTCAACCTGCGCCGATCGAACGAAAAGTCGATTCTCCTGCGGTGCACCAAAGGCGAGACCACGAAGAGTACAAGAAGAAGCGTGATGCCGACCCAGCTTTCATTCCCAACCGCGGCAACTTCTTCATGCACGATACTCGCAACCACCATGGCGCTGGACAGCCGCCGATGAGAGGTGCATGGAACAGTAGAGGTCGCGGAAGAGGCGGACCCAATGTCGCAGGACCATTGGCGCCAGCTGCACATGCGGCGCATTCTGAGAAAGCGGCAGAGCTGCCGTGGAAGCACGACTTGCACGATACGATCAACGAAGAGCCAGCACCAGTGAAATCATCCGATATGACTTCAGACCAGATCGAATCTGCACGGCTATTTCCCAAGGCTGCTCCGACATATCAACAAAATCAGCATGTTCCACCGAATAAGATCTCGTTCTCGAGCACTACGCATGCTGGTAAGGTCCTCATTCGTGTTTACTTGCCGGGAATGAAGTCGCCTGTTCCTTTCTCAGAAGTGCCCTGGAAGCATTACACTCGCTTGCCGGATCACCGACCGCCGCTGCGAAGAGACAAGCCAGTGCGGGTTTCGCTGCCCGGCCATGTGCAGCGCTACATCTTCCCATCTCCTGAACGGTCCTTCATCTTTATTCCTCGCCAGATGCGCCCAAACCAGCACGGCTTTGGACCGAACAGATACCAGAGGAGTATTGGAGGCTATGGCTATTCGAGCCGCAGGACAAGCATGTATGGCGGTAGTATGTACGCTGCTTCTGTTGCGGCTAGTCGGCGCTCTTCTTTTGCCAGCGTCGCCCGTGAGAATGCGTTCTCTCCTGTCGGATCCTTCGCGGGTGCAATGCAGCAGTCACGTCCAGTGGTCAGGCTGCCACATGGCTCACAGTCGCACTTCTCTCCAGCAGCCAGTACACCGTTAGGTCCGCTCTCTGGTCATCAAACACCAACGGGCATGGGCATGCACTCGTACCCTCTGCCGGCGCAGCCACAATATCAAGGCACACCTACGACAACCGTGCACCAGCCAAAGCCTCAAAAGGCCATATCTGTCACGGGTATCGAGTCTCCTGCCATGCTGCAGCAAGCTGTTCCGCCACAAGAGTCGCAGCCTTTCGCCAACCAATTGCCTGCGCACATCAACGATCAGCCATCGTTTCAGCCCATGGGAGCTTACTTCTCTCCTCGCTCGTCTTTCTCCTACCCTCATCCGCAAGGCGGCACGCCACTTTCGGGTATTCCAGAGCAAGCTATGCAAGCTCCTAGCTTCCAGCCTCCGATGATGCCATATGCTCCTGGGCCGTACTATGCTCCATATTCGCAACAGCAGAATTACTATTATCCTTCTGGACCAGGAGTATATCCGCCGATGCCAATGTATGCACCCCCGCCGCAGAATTACATGATGTCCCCACCAGGACAGAGTATGGCACCACCTCAGCAGCAAGCCACACCTCAACAACAGGCCGCCCAACCTGCGTCCTCCGAACCTCAGCAGGAGGCAAGTCAATCGCAATCTGGCATGGTCGCGCACGAGAGCAATGGAATGGTCTTCTACATGCCAGCGTCTGAAGCTCAACAACAAAGTCAAGGCGAGAACTACCAACCGGCTGAGAGCTTTGTCCCGTCTTACGCCATGCCTGGTCTACCGCCGCCGACGCCTGCGCCGGAAGCGCCATATTTCTATCCTCAGCAAATGCCAATGGCGAGTTACTACCCCGGACAAAGCGCGCAACAATAGTGACGGACTGGCTCTCAACCTGGCTGCATATTTCAACAACCTGAAAAACTATCACCAATGTTACAGCGACGATCTTCTCCTTGTGTATCTGGCTTTGCTTCCTCTTGCTTATTGATGTTCTGCTGCTTTTGCTGCCTCGACGGCGCTGATTGGGAATACTAGCAAGCATGGCGTTTCCGTGAACAGGAGTTTCTTTTTGATTGATGGAAAAGAGGGGAGGGCTATCTGCAGACTTGGACATGGGCGACACCCCTATGGGACTCGGTAGCGAAGCCTGATTATTGCGACACTTGTGTCATTGTGAATGCTGAGCGGTAGTAGCGGCGAGGCGTTGGATGGAAAGGCGATGATGGAGTATTATCATTACCCTGATATTGATAGTAGATACCATTTCTCGTTGTCATCGATGATCAGCATCTCTTCCATTTCTGATTTTGAGACAAGTAGCACGTGCTTATCCGTATTGCTTCTTGAGGAGCATCGGACAGTGATAAGCATGACGGAGATGGCAGTTCGGAGAGTGCAGCAATGAAGTGAGCATTGACAGTCCGCAAGGCTGCACCGGTGTACGCATCACATACATGCATTCGCCGCCTTACCAACCCGCATCGACATCGCTGGAACGCTGTAGCACATGCTTCTACCGGTCAAGGCGAACAAGTGGAGGCGAATGATCACGAGCTAAAGCTAGCGGTCTGTGCACCGTGCATCCGAGAGCTCGAGGGGCTTCGTCCAGGCTGGCGCCTGTTCCAGCTCATTACCTTGCATCTCCTCACCTCGACCCTTTCAACCACACCAACACTTCCAAACACCTCCCATCAATCCATATCGCCGGGAGCTGGGTCTCCTTTGTGCACATCTACCCTTTGGCACCTCGCCGTCGCTGTATCGTGAGCTGAGCCGCGCTCGCACCCCCAAAGCCGCTGTCGTCATCTGCTCGCCCGCCGGTCAGGCAACGTCCATCACCCATCCGATAGCTGTGCTGTCCAGCATGGCGACCAACAGCAGCGCCGTATCGCAAGATACACTCATCACCATCAAGATCAGCGTCAATGAGCAGCTCAAGAAGCTCAAGCTGCCACTGCGAGAGCTGAACATCACCTCGCTGACCCCACGCGTAAGTCCGCCTCGGCGTGCTGATGGCTGATAGGCAAAGCAAGGCTGGCGGCCTCAAGTGCTCCAGCAAACAAAGCAAAGCCGCACCACAGCACAAAACAATCACAGTATCACGTGCTAACACTCTTTCAACAGCTCCGCCAGGTCCTCGATATCAAGCCGGAGCAGACGGTCGTGCTCGAGCGCTACTCCGACTCAGCCGGCGGCTACATTACACTCGACGAGAAGAACCCGCAGGTCTTCAAGACACTCATCCGCGCAGCCAAGGCCAAGGGCAAGCTGCGATTGAAGGCTACCGTAACCCCAACCGACGTTCCGCAAGAGAAGGAGGCGCCAGTTGAGGCCAAGAAGGTTGCTGTGAAAACCATGGAGCCCATCATTGTGCGTAGCACCGGTCCTATGAATGCTGCATTTGCAGAGGAGAACCCTCGCTTACCTTGGACTCAGGCTCAACCACGAGATCCTATCTCGCTGGATCAGCGCAATATTGGCAGCGGCATCTTCCAATTCCGCGAGGCCCGTGCCAGCCAGCAGACACTGGTTGATGACGCCCCTGTCCCGCACCCATTCTCAGTCGACCGCACCGCATTCTTCGACAATCTTACAGCTCCAGCGGCCCGTTCAATGCTGCCACTTCGACCCCGTGAGCTCCGCGAGAAGGTCGAGCCAGTCGCTGATAAGAAGCACGAGTGGGCCGTCTTCTGTAACGAGTGCAGCAAGGCTCTCCCAGACTCTCACTACCACTGCGACATCTGCGACGACGCAGACTATGATCTGTGCGAGCAGTGTGTCGCTGAGGGTAAGCTATGCCCAGGTGAGGGTCACTGGCTCATCAAGCGATTCCTCAAGGATGGCCAGTTCATCACAAGCACAACCGAGCGCGTCTCTCCACGCAAGTTCCAGCAGGCTCCTCTTGTGGTCAAGTCTGAGCCTGAGATCGAAGAGAAGATGCCAGGTGCCTTCACTGAGGAGACCAAGACTCTCAACACCGAGCCATTGTCTCCCACACGAACTTGCAACAACTGCGTGATTGTCCTGCCAGAGCGCGAGTTCGTCCACTGCACGTCGTGCGAAGACTTCGATCTGTGCATCAAGTGCCACATGGCCGACAAGCACGGTCATCATCCAGCTCACGGCTTCGAGCTCGCGACCGATGACACCGTTCTCCCACTTGCTGCCGAGACTAAGCTGGCTCCAGGCCGCAATGTGCGTCACAACGCCATCTGCGACGGCTGTGACAAGAAGATCTACGGAGTGCGCCACAAGTGCCTGAACTGCCCAGACTGGGACTACTGCAACGATTGTGTCAAGAATGCTAGACACACTCACCCACGCCACCGTTTTGCTCCTCTCTATACTCCTATCGCCGACCAGGGAGCCTCTATGGTCCGCCACTTTGGCATCTATTGCGATGGCCCGCTCTGCAGCCAGAAGGCTCATGCTTCCTATATCCAGGGCGTGCGCTACAAGTGCACTATCTGCCACGACACAGATTTCTGTGCCAACTGCGAGGCCCTCCCTGGCAATCACCACAACCGCACTCACCCACTCATCAAGCTCAAGACTCCTGTTCGTAACGTGAACGTGTCGACTGAGAACGAGGACCTTAGAGGCAATGTCCGTGTCATGGGTGATCGTCATGCTGAGCCAGCTGTGGCATCTGAGGTTGTCCCAATCCCGGTCAACGCTGCCACTCCGGTGCAGACTGTTGCTGAGATTAAGCCCACCGAGGTCAAGAAGGAGTCTCTTCCAGTGCAGATTCCCGTCAAGAAATTTGAGGCATTCCCAGATGCTCCGCAGGCGCAGCCATTCAAGCTTGCACCAGAAGTGCCAATGTCTCTGCTCAACGCCCACTTCGTGCGGGATAGCATCCCAGACGGCATGGCTGTCGAGCCAGAGACCCAGATCACTCAGATCTGGACTCTCAAGAACCCAGGCCCTTACACTTGGCCAGCTGGCTGCAGTGTCCGCTACGTTGGTGGCGATAACATGCTCAACGTGGACAACAGCCACCCAGCATCTGTTGCTGCTATCAATGAGGCGACTGAGAGCAATGTTGTTGGCCGCGAGGTAGCAGTCGGCGAGGAGGTCGCCTTCAAGGTTGTGCTCAAGGCACCGGTTCGAGAAGGCAAGGCCATCAGCTACTGGCGACTCAAGGCTGCCGATGGCACTCCATTCGGTCATCGTCTGTGGTGCGATATCGAGGTCAAGAAGGTCGATCAGAAGGTTGCCAAGGCTGCCGAAATGCCCGCTCCAGTCGCCATTCCGTCGCCACCTATGTCGGCCAACGTGGCGCCACTACCAAGTTATCGCCAGTTGCCAAACGAGCAGCCACCAGCCTACGAGAGCATGAACCTCTCCTCCCGCTTGGCTGCCATGCGCGAGCAGCAGAAGCAGCGCCGTGAGCAGATGATCGCTCAGCTTAATGCTCAGCGTGAGCAGCTCAACGCCCACCGCGAGAGCTGGGGCCAGAACATGAATGCTTCTCCTGCAAGCAACAAGAACCTCGAGAGCATGACTGAGAAGGAGCGCCGCGATATCCTGCGCCAGCGTGTTGCTCATATTAAGGCCAACATTGTCAAGACTCGCGAGGAGCGCGAGAAGCTCGCCCAAGATCTCAGCAAGCAGAAGGCTGCAGCTGCAGAGAAGAAGGCCGATGAGGCATACGAAAAGATGAAGAACATCATCGAGCAGGTCGCTAAGCAAGCCAGCGACGAGGAAGAGAATGATGCTGAGGAGACTCTTGAGGGCAGCCAAATGGTCTTCCCAAAGCTTGAGAAGGAGAGCCCAGCCAGCAGCACCTACCAGTCAGCTACCAGCAGCTCCAGCAAGGGCAAGGCCGCATATGTCGAGAACGAAGAGGGCGAGGTGGAGCGCTCAGCACACCCTGCCCCTGCTCCAGCACCATCCACTGTCGCCTCGCCATCCGTCGAGCACGATGACTTTGTCGACCTCGACGATGAGTTGGAGGTGCTTAGCGCTGCCGATGACAGCGAAGACGATGGCTTCCTCACTGACGAGGAGTACGACATTCTCGACGCATCTGACCACGAGACCGTTGCCTCAAAGTACTAGGTGCACTGAGAGGAGAAAAGGCGATCCTACGATTTGGAAAAAGAATGGAAAGCGCGCCGCAAAGCAACAATAAGCACTACGAATGACGACACGACACTCCCTTTGAGACCTGAGGGAACTTGCTGAAGGTGTAATTTTCATGGAGGAACTGATACTTAGAAGCCGGCTTTGGGTATTGGCGAAGGAAAGGCGTAGTGGGTTTCGGTTGATGGCTGTGATTATAGTATCGATGGCTTTCTTCCCTACCTGAGCACTGCTTCGCCGGTCTTCTTGAATAGGAACGTAATGACTTTCATAAATGTCTTATCCCTTCCCATTTTGATCTATGTTGTTGATAGTTCGCGGCAAGGTCCTAGCAAAAGATAAAATTTAATGGATTGAACATATGTGTAGGCAAATTGATGCGCTCTATCCAGCCATGTGAGGGATCTGTTGTGGTGTGGTATCTGGGTAAGCCTAATATAACCCTAAGACAAGATTCCTTCTTATGTCCAAGAAGGCACACGCGACTTTTTGCGGAAGGCTCATTCCGTGCTCCTTCGATGAGAATGTTTGGGGCCAGTTTCGCTGCAGTGACCTTTCACACGCCTTCATCATTTCCTTCGAAATGGATGGACGCCGCCATTGGCTTCCAGAGCAATCGATATTCAATAGAGGTGTCGCAACTCCTTCAGTAGTGGAAGACGCTGGCATACCCTTCCCAGATGACATCCTTTGACTTCTGCAACATTTCGTATCAACATGATAGTGAAGGAGCGTGGAGCGCAATCTCACCGATATAGTAATGATCTCTATATGTTTTTTTGAACCGCTTAGACCATCACTCCCACTTCGCATTTCCGATCCAGTCGTATGATAAAGTGCTGGAGCCGTTCCTTATCCCATGCAGAGCTCCAGCCCTCTCTGAAGCGGCCCAGTTTGAGCGAGCCATCGTGTTTGCACTGCTCTCCGCCGAAGGAATACTGCACGCACGTAAAGTTGCTCTTGCATGCGTCTCCACAGCTTTTCTCATCACCGATACTTAGCACCAAGTCAGCTGAGGCATTGTCCCAGTCATTGCCAGCGTTTCGTGCGATTTGTGGAGCTATCAAGGTTTCGAAAACGTCGCTATGGCGGAAAAGTCTGTCGTGGGGATGGGCCGCCGCCGCCCAGAAAGCCTCAAACTGAAATAAACTTCCAAGTTCCTCGCCGCTCACGTGGTGGTAAGTGACGGCCGGGTAACACCACAATGCTCGCCCATAACGTGCAGCGTCGAAAGGCATGTCGTATGGATTACCTTCTTGGAAATGCGGGTAGATCCCGCCCAGGTGAATGTCCAGTGTCAGCAATGCACGGGCGAGTGGTACCTCGCCAAAATCGCCCTCGTCCGCTACCAAGTCCCAAATTTGCTGCTGAGATAGGTACAGATCAACGACGCGCCTTAGTGCACCTTGAGAAAGAACATAGCCGGAACCACCGTGGCCGAAGAACTCGCCTGGTCCCATAGGAGTCTGCGAGCCAAAATAATGCGAGCCGGTATGGTCAAGGTGTCCGAACATTCGGCATATGTTTGTCGCTGAAATATACGTGTCCGCATCGATAAAGGCATACCACTTGGCATCAGGCTTGTAGCGGTAGGCTTTAACGGCCATTGGGAGGTTCATGAACCGTGCCAGTCGCCAGGCTTCTTGTCGAGCACTGGTTACATTATCCTTGTTGAGCAGCCATTGGATTTGTTCGCCGGTTTCGGGCTCCTGCTGCGATTGTAATAGTTCATGTTTGCCATGCTCCCTTAGCGTCCTCCATAGTCGAAACGAATCGCTTTCATCACGGATAGACGGGCTCACGATTTCTAGTGCATCGTACACTTTGTGGCCATGGAACTGCTCTGCAAAGTCAGACAGTAGTAAAACATGTGGCCAGCGCTCTAGGGTTGTGTTGAAGTGCGCAGGTAGCCTCCGTGCTGATTCCGTAGCGCCTGTCTTGATGACTAGCAAGAATTCAGTAAGTGCTGTCGTTGTCGAGTCTTGATGATTATTATTGAGGAATGCATTCGGTGTTGTTGATGCACCTAACTTCTTCCCTGGTGCGGAAATTCCCAACAAGCCACCAGATATTTGAATGTATACAAGAATCACTACTATTGAACCCGTAACCACTCTGTACCACCACGAGAATCGTCTTAGTCGCGCCATTCAATGTTATGTAATACTATGCGGGCCCAATCCCTGCAAAATCTCGTTGCCTTGGAGCGGTTACCGGCAGAAGCGGAGATTCTTAGTTGACAATTCTAGCTTGTAAAAGGGCCTAGACAGATTCGGGCCGCTCCGCGCAAACTTCGCGAATCTTGGCCAATACGAACTTGAGCTTCACGACCTTCCTCTTTTCTTTCTGATGTCTGCTCCGGCTCCTTCTTCCCACCTTCAATTGCGGCGAGCTGGGAGAGATAAGCGGCATACGCTTCGAAATCTGGCGGAACAATGGCAGAATATCACAGTGACTCCTTCTGATCAGTCAAAGAGGCCGGTGGACTGAGAGGCCGCCATGAAAGCAGCGCGCGACGGAGCTTCAGAATCATACCACAGCGAAATGCAACCTTCATCAACAACATGTTCGATATCTGCAACCCCGCCACTATCTTTCGCACTAGAACAACCCTCCGCTTGTTCGTACCTGGGATAGCGCATCAATGCAAGGACGGCAGCGACGGACTATCGTAGGACGTGCCCTACCGTAGAATCTGGTTAACAAGCCTATAGGCTTATTAGTAATTGTATTATAGACACCTGTTCGCAACAGTAGGCCTATTAGCTAAGAATAGGCTTATTAAGTAGTAAAAACTTAGTTTCTTACCTAGACCTTAAATTTAATATTATAGATCGTATACTATTAGGCCTTAAAGGTATTATTATTATTATAATAGCTCTAGCTAATCTATAGGTTACTACGAAGGCTACAAAGTAGCCTATTTCGAGTCTAGTATCTAGTAGCTCTAAAGTCGCTAAATCTAGCTCTTTAAAATCTAGCTCTTCTAAGAAGCTATTTATACCTCGTCTTAAGTAGTAAGAGCTATTTAGATATAATCTATTAAGCGAGTCGCCGCCGGCCGTTATAGATATATTATTAAAGAAGAAAGTAGTAGATCTCGAAGCGATCTCGAAGAAGGTTTAGAGTAGTAAATTAGTACTTCCTAGATTAGTTATAGTTAGACTAGATCTAAAACTAAAGGTATAAGCTTATCGATATAGCAACGCGTAGAAAGCGAGATTAAAGTATATAAAACAAGATAAGGCGCGGTCTAAGTATCGTAGTAGCGAGATAGGTAATATTACTATTACTCTCTAGTATATAATACTTAAAGACCTAGTTATAATAGAAATAATAAAGGAAGGCGCAGTTTCTAACGACTAGGTTAATATTAATAATAAGGAAGAAGTCGCTAATCTAGAAGCGCTAATTAATACTTATAACGAGTTAACTAATAAAGATAAGGGCGATAATAATACTACTAAAGTAACGAGAGTTAGTAGAAAGTAGAAGTCCTATACTCGCGAGTTTAAGTTATAAGTAATTAATTATATAAGGTCTAAGAAATAGATATACTATAAGAAGGGCGGTATTCTTGTCGTTAGTCTAGTATTAATTAAGAAGACTACTAAGCGCTTTAAGATTAACTATAAGTAGATACGTAAATAGTATACTAACGAGACTACTATTCGTAACTCGAAGAAGGATAGTTAATAGTATAGTAATAGTTAGCGCTTAGCGTTATTACCTTAAATAGAAGCTACTCTATATAAGGGTATTATAATAGCTTAAGAACAAGGAATTAGAGTTAATAATACCTAGATTATTCGAGCTATAAAGAAGATCTATATAATACTATATCTAGATAAGGTCTCTATACTAAAGGATAGGCTTTACTTTAAATACTTTAAGTTCTCGAAGGGTTAGTTTACTAGCTATAAACGACGCTAGAATATTAGTCTCTAGCGGAAGATAAAGACTATATAGAAGGCTCCTATAGAGTTACTATATTATATTGTCTCCTAGCTTTAATTTAATCGCTATAATAGTATCTATCGTCTAGGTAAGCTACCTAATACTATTACTAAAGGACGATATTCTCTTAGTTAAATAAGTAATATAGATTAGTCTCCTTTACTATACGACTTCTATACTAAAGAGACGTATAATATTAAAGGCTCTAAGATAGTAAGGATTAAGATAGGCAAGTTAGGCTAGTATAAGAGGTAGGTAACGTTTTAAGAGGAACTCTATAGTAATAGTCTATAACGAGGTAAGCCGCTTATTATCTTCTATAGTAGTCTAGGCTTCCTTTAAATAAACTATAGAATATATAAGAAGAAGTTCTATAATACTAGCGTCTACGTTATATTCTAGAAGAACACTTAGTATAACGAAGACGTACTATTAAAGTAGCTTAAGAAGTTATAGAAATTTATATATATATCTAGACTTAGAGAGATAAGAGATATACTACGGTTACTTATACTAGACGTTTATACTACTTAGAAGACTAAACGA
>KZ107768.1:2316-92806 GCA_000504365.2 Pseudocercospora pini-densiflorae CBS 125139 | reverse complement strand
TAGTCTCCTTAGTAGTCGCCTTAGTAGCGCCTAAAGCTACTATAAGAATGTCTACGCGCTAGATACTATTATAATTATTTAAAGTTATAGTAGAGTATACTAGCGTTTAGGTAGCTCTTAGAGTATAATATAGTTAGTAGAAAGTATAGCGAGTCTAAGGTCGAAGATATAGCGAGTCTAGGTAAGCTTCGCGGCTATTATTAAGGTTAATATTGTCGTACGAAGTAAAGGGTTATAATAGGAAAGAGCGACTCAGAAGTGCTATTGTCCACTTGGTAGATCTGGGGCTCCGTCTTCAGCCCGCATCTCACAGCTCCACGTGCGTCAGGCAGTTCAAGCTGGAGCTACCGCCTTTGAGCATCCACCTTCCAGGCGACACTTGAAACTCTTCCACACATCACAGAATGTCGCTGTTCTCCTTCTCTACGCCGTTGGACATCGACATAGTCCTCGAATCCACCGATGACCGACCGACAGTTGATGTAAAGCTCGACAAGAACCGGCGCGAGAAATGCCCACTATACCTGGATGGTGAGACTGTCAAGGGCGCGGTCACAATACGGCCCAAGGATGGCAAGCGGCTGGAGCACACGGGCATCAAAGTGCAATTCATTGGCACAATCGAGATGTTCTTTGACCGCGGCACACACCACGAATTTCTCTCCCTACAGACCGAACTGGCTGCGCCGGGCGAGCTACAGCATCCCGTTACTCTTCCATTCGCCTTCAAGAACGTGGAGAAGGCGTACGAGTCATATCATGGAATCAATGTCAAGCTCAGATACTTTCTGCGAGTGACAGTCTCTAGACGCATGGCGGACGTGGTACGGGAGAAGGATATCTGGGTATACTCATATCGCCAACCGCCGGAGAGCAATAGCGTCATCAAGATGGACGTGGGGATTGAGGATTGCTTACACATTGAGTTCGAGTACAGCAAGAGCAAATACCATCTGAAAGATGTCATTGTCGGCCGCATATACTTTTTGCTGGTGCGATTGAAGATACGGCACATGGAGCTCTCTATCATTCGGCGGGAAACGACTGGAGTGCCTCCAAACCAATACAACGAGTCAGAAACACTGGTACGCTTTGAAATCATGGACGGCTCGCCTTCACGTGGCGAGACGATACCTATCCGTCTCTTTTTGGGCGGCTTTGACCTGACGCCCACTTTCCGAGACGTGAATAAGAAATACAGCACGCGATACTATTTGTCACTGGTCCTCATCGACGAAGACGCGAGACGGTACTTCAAGCAGAGTGAGATTGTCCTGTATCGGCAGGCACCAGAATCAAATGAGCTCGCAATGCGACAAGCCAAGGAGATCCAGGCCAGCTAGGAAAGCGCTAATGAGACACGAGGGATTATCAGCGGCGTTGGGATGGGAACAGCATATCTTAACACTACTAGTCCTACCACCTTTGAGGATATGGGCAGTCTAGAGGGACAAGGTGAACCTCCAGAGCGTGGGGAATGGGATGATCTGTTTCGAGACGCTGAACAGAGGAAACTGCAGAACATGGCACCTGAAGAGCTGCAGAATGGATCGCCGAGTGCGGTAGACGACCTGAGGCGTAGCTGAATTGAACCAAGGGCCTGAGCACTCGGTGACCGTTTCGAACTGCAAAGCGTACGAAGATCAGGCGATGAAACGAAGCACGAATTTGTACAGACTAGGACGGAAGAAATGGTATTCTTGTGTCGCCCTGCGGGCCACACGTCGGTCTTGGATCCATGTGGCATTAAATGCTTATACGAGATGACCATTGCTCGTCATCTATGGTTGTTTTAGTACACTGCTGCGTTCATGAATGAGTGATCCATCAATGTGCAAATCAACGTTGCTGAGAACATTGCTAACAGGGCAATGCCAATGCTCCTTCCTAAGCCCGCATCTAACCGCAAGCCGAGCTCCAAAGCAGCTGGAGAAATGGAACGCAGGATGATTCTCCATAAACAACCCCATAGTCCTCCGCATGCCACAATGTAATTGTGACCACTCCCGTTTCCCTTCCATTCACGTTTTCGTTGGAGTTGGTCGGCATAATGTCTACACTTAGACTGTCCTACACCCGAGCTTTACGTATACAGCAGCTTCGCCCAAACCATGCCTCACGCGCTCTCTTCTACCGCAAATTCCACGCCTCGACACGACGTGACGTCGTGAAACCCTTCCTTCTTGCAGATATTGGAGAAGGCATAACAGAATGCCAGCTAATACAATGGTTCGTGCAGCCTGGTGCTCGCGTAGAACAGTTCGACAAGATATGCGAAGTGCAATCGGACAAGGCCAGTGTAGAAATCACAAGTCCATTCGATGGAGTGATCAAGAAGCTTCACTATGAGCCGGACGATATGGCAATCACAGGAAAGCCACTGGTCGATATTGACATTCAGGGAGAGCTGAGTGAAGCAGATCTGGAGAAGCTGGGCGGTACCGAGGGTGAAGGAGACGAGTCGGCAAGCAAAGATGCTGGCACAGAGAGCAGTGCGGGAGGTCCAAAGGAGGAGAGAAGGACAGATCAACAGGAGCAGGTAGAAGCAGAAGGTGTCGGAGCCGAACATATACCGCCTGAGCCAAGCAAGCAACCATCATCTCAACCGCAACAGCCTCCGTCACGATCGAGCAAAGACGATAAGGGATCGCTGGCGACGCCTGCTGTGAGGCATCTGATCAAAGAGCACGATTTGAACATAGACGATATCAATGGGACCGGCAAAGACGGCCGAGTTCTGAAAGAAGATGTGCATCGTCACGTTTCCCAGGGAGGCCAACAACCGCAATCACAATCGCAACAGACCGGGCCGTCAATGTCAGCTCGTCCAATAGCCTCACGCGAAGATCGCGCAATTTCCCTCACCAACGTTCAATCGCAAATGTTCAAGACCATGACGAGATCATTGAACATTCCACACTTCCTCTACAGCACCTCTGCGGACATGTCTGCAGTCACCAGTCTACGAAAACGGCTCAGTGCCTCCACTGATCAAAAGATTACCCACCTGGCTTTCATAATGAAGGCCGTCAGCATTGCGTTCGTGAGACATCCTCTGCTGAACGCCACGCTCCACGTGAAAGATGCGAAGAAACCAGAATTGACGTATAAAGGCTCCCACAACTTCGGCATTGCGATCGATACACCTTCAGGTCTTCTCGTCCCGGTTGTGAAGAATGTGCAAGATCTGAGCATTGTAGAAATCGCGGCCAAGATGAAGGAGCTGTCGCAGAAAGCTCGCGACAACAAGCTGGCTCCGGGAGACTTCAGTGGAGCAACTTTCACAGTGAGCAACATTGGTTCGGTTGGTGGAGGCGTCGTTGCACCAGTGATCTCTGAGCCACAGGTAGCAATCGTTGGAGTTGGACGAAGCAAGATGGTTCCAGCATTCGATGAGAACGATGCGCTCGTGAAGAGAGAAGAGCTGGTCCTGAGCTGGAGCGCAGATCATAGGGTTGTTGATGGTGCGGGATGCGCGAGATGTGCTGAGCGTGTCAAGTTCCTTCTGGAAGATCCGACCGCCATGCTTGTGGAAATGCGATAACTTCTTACGCACTGCTCGATGATTCCGTCTCTTGAAAAGCCCAAGCTGCAGCGGCATTTTCAGTCCGTCAAACACCATGAAGGACAGGCCCCGAGTCGTGCCTATCGAGCGTCGACAGACGTCTGGTCATGAGGAAAAAGGAAACGTCGGCTTCCAAAGTCAGTGCCAGACATTGGACGATGTATCTGGGAAAGATATGGTATAGTTCTCGGCTTCCATCGCATGATGGTGATGAAAAAAGTCGTTCGGTACCCATCAGCGCGCTATCTCGGCTTTGGGGACCGGTTATCGCATGGGCTTGTTCCTGGCATCATGTGCATATTATGGGGCTAACGCCGATGATAGCCGGACGTAGCAGAGCTCTAAATGCAAGGTCCAGCAGTCGCATTCCACGAACTTAGCAGGATACAATTTTCATTCTACGTCTATACGAGTGTACTGGAAATGGCTACAAGCACAGTTCAAAGCTGCAGACAGCAGTTTGCTTCGTCTCTGAAGGCTCAAGCTCCATCAGCGGGCAATAGAACCATTCAGACAGCCGCCAGAGCAACTCTAGCGAACTTTAGAATACCTACGGTCGACAATGAGCCAAATGTAAGTCGCAAGTCGACAGCCCAATGAATCCGAGACTCACAACTTGCAGAAACATTACGAGAAAGGTTCAGTCGATCGATCCAAGCTCAGCGCCGCAATGCAAACACTCAAGTCGAAAGCACCCTTACAAGTTCCAATAGTCGTAGCAGGGAAAGAGTCGAGAACACAAAAGATCTCCGAACAACCTATGCCATCGTCGCATAAGGACTCGCTGGCATCATGGTCGAGTGCTACAACATCAGACGTCAGCACTGCCATTGATTCGGCCCTGGCAGCAAGAAGTTCATGGGAGAGCATGCCATTCGCAGATCGAGCTGCGATTTTCTTGAAGGCAGCAGATCTTGTGTCCGGAAAATACAGATACGATATAATGGCTGCGACCATGCTCGGCCAGGGCAAAAATGCATGGCAAGCTGAGATTGACTCTGCGGCCGAGCTTTGCGATTTCCTACGATTCAATGTACAGTATGCGCAAGATGTATACTCTCAACAGCCAGTGCACAACAGCTCGGGTGTCTGGAATAGGGTCGAATACAGGCCACTCGAGGGCTTCGTCTATGCCATCACACCCTTCAACTTTACAGCCATCGCAGGCAACCTACCTTGTGCACCAGCATTGATGGGCAATGTGGTTGTATGGAAGCCGTCTCCAGCTGCGATCGCCTCAAACTGGCTTCTCTACCAGATCTTGATCGAGGCCGGCTTGCCGAAAGATGTAATACAGTTTGTGCCTGGAGATGCGGTCGAGATCACAAAGACCGTGCTTGCACATCGGGAATTCTCAGCACTGCACTACACTGGCTCAACAGCAGTATTCCGTTCATTATTCGGACAGATTGGCCAAGGAACCGCGGAAGGCCGCTACAGGAGCTATCCTCGAATTGTTGGAGAGACTGGCGGGAAAAACTTCCATTTGGTGCATAACTCTGCAGATGTCCACAATGCGGTCATCAATACAGTGCGCGGTGCTTTTGAATATCAAGGCCAGAAGTGTTCAGCGACTTCGCGTGCATACTTCCCGAAGAGCACCTGGGATCAAGCGAAGCCACTCCTTATCCAAGAGACCGAAAAACTCAAGATTGGTTCACCAGAAGACTTCGACAACTTCATCGGGCCCGTGATTCATCAGCAATCGTTCGACAAGCTGTCAAAGGCGATAGATGCGAGCAACAAGGATTCTGAACTTGAGCTCCTCGTCGGCGGCAAGTACGATGGCAGCAAAGGCTTCTTTGTGCACCCAACGATCTACGAAACGAAAAACCCTCAGCATAAGAACATGAACACCGAATTCTTCGGTCCATTGCTCACAGTGTATGTATACGACGACACCAAGAACCCAGAGAAGGCCTTTGCCGATATTTGCGAGACTATCGACAGCACGTCTGAATATGGCCTAACCGGGGCTGTATTCGCGCAGGACCGCAATGTGCTGAACTTCGCCGAGAATGCCCTCCGGAACGCTGCTGGCAACTTCTACCTTAACGTCAAGTCTACTGGTGCCGTAGTTGGACAGCAGCCATTCGGCGGAGCAAGAGCGTCAGGAACGAATGACAAGGCAGGCTCTGCGAACCTGCTCTCCAGATTCGTGAGCATGCGTGCAATCAAGGAAGACTTTGTCGCTGCGCAAGAAGTGATCTATGCTTCGAATGTAGTCTAGATAGATGTGTGGTGTTATTCCGGTGGCCGAAACATAGCGCGAGATTTGCCGGTTACTTGGTTGTGGAAACGAAATAATGACAAAAGCCCGAAGCATTGCAAGGCGTATGGGAGAGGCATATGCGATTCGCATTGGATCACGACACGGATTTCCATTATTGTAAAGTTGAGAATGGAGTGTATCATCATAGCAAGAACTCCCGATGCATATGACCAGAACTCAAGGTCGACCTTCAATGGTGGACAAAAATCCGCCGGCAGCATCAGTGTCAACTTGGCCAAGTCCCTCCCCCAACCTTTCTCGAAGCCCTTCAGTGCCCGCTAAAGCCGATCGGCTCTCGTGGTTATAGCCACTTAAGTTTGCTTGTGGATGAGGAAGCTTTCACGCTTCGACATCGTCTTTTCCACGCCTAGCTCCAGGCAAACCACGCTGGCCGGCCACAGCATCGGCTTTTGAGAGCCTCCGCTAACGTCACTTCGTCACTTTGGTACCTGAAGACCGCGCTTTCCACAAATTGGAAGCTCTGCCGCCGATGGAGTAGGGGGAAGTAATGTTACACGAGAAGTTGGAGAACTGGTCACCGCCCTGGACTGCCCAGTCCTTCGGCGCTCTCATGGCGCGCATGGCAATTGTATTCGGGTGGGCCCAGGACCTGGCCGGCAGTCGTAGCGTGGTGTTGCCCGAAGTATAAGGTGAACACCTCCAGTCCCTTCCCTTTTCCGCTGCTTCCGTTTGTAGAGCCCTTCAATAACTAATCTGCATCACCTTGGCTTGTTGCGAAACTATCTTGGACTTGGAAAGACGCTTGCACTGGATTGCAACTGAGGCGCGGTTTGCCAACAAACATTTGCCTGCGACGTCAAAATTCCACTGCTCGGCTCATTGGATCGGCAGTACTCGTGCTGTGTTTCGAATTAATCTTCACAACTTCCTCGACCGAGCAAATTACGGGCGTGAAGGATAGCTTGCGATCTTCACAATCACATAAACACTAATCAAGAGACTTTACTTTGACCCGAACGAAGGCCACGACAAGGATCCCTAATCTTCCATCTAAGTCGAGAGAGAGCCGTTATTGCCCTATCAGCCAGCAGGAGGATATTCCACGCAAAAGGGCATCAAACAAGGAGTTCCTACGAAGGGGTTCTTACGAAGGGGTTATGACGATGTCGCAAGAAGTCAAGTTTGTCCCTGACATTCCTCCGCAACAACAATACCTGCCGCCAACGCCACCTTCCGAACCCTCATCAGAATTAGCCAAAATGACGAGCCACACCAACAGCAGCGTGCTTTCAAGTCCAAGCTCCCAGCATAAGCATATTTGGGTCATAACAGGCCCGGCTGGCTGCGGGAAGACGTCAGTAGCAGAGTTCCTGCACTCCACATACTCGTTACCATATCTGGAAGGCGACACGGTAAGTGGACTTGTCTGGTCTCGAGTACTGAGAAGACAACATGGACTGACATTATTCCTTTCAGTTTCACACTCCAGAAAATGTAGAGAAGATGGCAAACGGACACCCACTGACGGATGCCGACCGATGGGACTGGCTGGTATTATTGCGAGAAGAAGCGATCAAGGCATTGAAGACTTCAGATGGAGTCATTGTGACTTGCAGTGCTTTGAAGCGCAAGTACAGGGATGTTATGCGCATTGCAGCCTATCACCATCCGGAAATCAGAGTGCACTTCGTGTTTCTGAAGGCATCGGAGGCAGTTCTCATGGATCGTGTCCGTGCGAGGCAGAATCACTACATGAAGGATTACATGGTTCACAGCCAGTTCGAGAGCCTCGAAGCACCTACCGAGGAGGAATCTGACGTTCTAGCTGTTGATGCTAGCGGGACATCGAAGGAAGTCCAAGACTTGGCTCTAGCGACTGTCGATCGGGAGATGAAGGCTGATGCATAAGATGGGAGCACAGATGATCCTGGTAGAACCTTGCGCGAGGACAGCAATAGGGAGGTTTTTGTTTCGAGGCGTTTGCGAGGCGTAGCGGGGGATATACCACATTCGTGGAGTCTTCATTTTGTACTTTTCGAAGCCTCTCGGAAATGTTCAAGGTTCATTCTCATTGAGCGAGGTCTATCTCAGAATCCAATTGCACTTTTGCCAGTACAGAAGTCATGGAACGTCCTGTATCTCGATCTCATCATGCATTCTTGAATGCTTCTTCGACGATATCCGCTAACTCCTGCAACGTCTCAACTCTCAATTGAAAACCAAACTTCTCCTGCGCACCTTCTGGGTTGCCACCCATAAAACCTGCTCGGTCAACCCATACACTCTGCAGCTTAATCTCTTTCGCCGGCTGATGATCATGGAACAAGGACTGTGCTACGTGACAGAGCTCGTCTTTGTCTGCACCGAAGTCACTCTTGATGTGCTCAAGCAAATAGTGGAAGTTGCGAAGATCAGGCTTGTAAGATCCAATGTCTTGTGCGGTGTAGATCTTGTCGAAATGACATCCTTTCAAGGGTCCCTCCAGCGTCTGATTGAAGGATGCGATGTCGACATTGGAAAGTGGTACGAGCTTGTATCTTTTTCCAAGCGACTGAATGGCCTTGACAGTGTCGGGGAAAGCTGGGTATGATCCGATTTTCGACCCGTATTCAGTGGCGGCTTTTTCGACTTGATCCTGAGTCAAGTTGCCATTCTCTACAACCTTAAGCTCCTTGGCATATCTTCGAAGACCTTCCGCAATGACTTCGGATTGCTTCATAGTGGGAAACTCTCGTTGGACGGTTGTGTCATGTCTCTCGATGCCGAGCATAAGCTCCTTGTGATCTTTTGGAAGGTATGGTCCGAGGGCTGTTGCTCGAGCGGATTGGGCAATTCCATTCTCCCAGTCGACTAGTGTTCCGTAGATGTCGAACGACAAGGCTTTGACCTTTGTCCATGGGATAGCTGATGCCATTCTTGAGATCTTTATTTTGAGAAGAGCGGTGTAGGTTCTTGATACTCAAAATGATCAGAGCATCAAGCAGAGAATCGCGCCTTCTATATTTGAGGCCAATACGCCTTTCTACAAGAAAAAGCTCTGGTCTCGTGGAAACATTCGCGTATGAATCTTCTTTCCGCCCTTAGATTGCCTGATCGGGTGAGCCTTGGCAAGAGCCAACCGGACCGGGGTCTCCTCACAACTCTCCCTGGGTCCTCCCTCGTCAAACTCCGTCCTGAACGCAGAATGCGGCGAACACCTCGCCCTCCCATCCGTCTTCGAATCAAAGCATTTAATCAACAACGCTTCATCCGGCCTCATACGACTGGCATAGTACCATTTATGCTCTGGCTTAGCCACAAAATTCCAAGTCTCAAACTCTTGACCAAGCGACACATTATCGAATGTCCCTTGGCCTTTGCTTGGAAGCTTCGCGAGGACGGGACGGAGATCTGATTCGGAGAAGGATTGCCAGTCACATACGGCTAAAGGGTTGCGGGTGATTGGTTTGGTGCCGAGAGGACGCCAGACGTTGATGATGGCCCAGCGGGATTTGGAGAGTTGTGGTAGTGAGGTTTGGGGTGTGTTGTCTTGAAGGACTTGGAGTGCGCCGGCGTAGGATTGATCTGTAGGGATTTAGTAACTGTAGAGATTAGCAGTCTCGAAGGCTACGTACCGACATGACAATACATTGCCTGGAGAACAAGTCAGAACGATCGCATTCGTAGTAAAGTAGCTTCATTGTCTTACAGGATTGATCAAAGGCACTATGTCCATCTTATTTCTCGCCTTCTTGCTCGCATCGATGGCATCTTCCCACTTATCCCGTCTGATGATGTGCGAAAATGGGACCACCTTGGAAGCACCGGTGGCCTTCTTCAACAAGTCCTCAGTCTCTTGATATGCAACGGTCTTGACTCGCTCGGGGTCTTGGAAGTCTCGTTCGGTACAGTCGTGGCTGACAAGCTGGAAGCCACTTCGATCCAAGGTGAAATTCTGTCCTACATTCTCACATGCTCGCAGGTCCTGGATCTTGACTGCTCGAGTGTCATGTTTCCTAAGCTTGTCGCCGGCTGTGCCAGGATATGTGACTGTTAGACCACCTTGCTCCGGCGTCAAATAGTAATTGAGAAGGGTGTTTACTTGGGCTGGAAACGAGGCTACTTTTGCTGCCATCATGAGTGATCATTTGATTGTTTCAAATACCTAGCATCATCGACTGTTATGTAGTCTAGGGTTCGTCGAGCGAGCGAAAATGATCTGTACGATCGTCTGCTGACAATGTGAAGACGTTCCAGGAATTGCCGGCTCAAAGCGATGATCTTGCCTCAAATCAGAAGCAGGCATAATACGGCTGAGCGTGAGAGTTCGCCCCAGATTCCTATCCTCGCAGTCGTAGTAGGGCATTACCTCACACCCGGTGCCGACTTCGCGGACAACGATATCGAATATGATGTGGCGTGAATAGGCCTTCGGCGAGCAGCATATGAGACAACAGGGTAAGCTCTTCGTGCACCATTGCTAAGATATGACAAGCTCCACATCTTTAATCCGGTCCTGCCACAAGCCAACCAACGACCACTCCTGAACGCCGTGCTGAATGCATCTGCATCATATCTAACACGCGCATCCCTCCTTTGGCCCTGCTTCACCTCTCGCATTCAGATTCACACTGCTGTTATTCTGACCTGCACTAATCGCAGCCTGTGTACCACCGCCTGCACCAGTCCTTGGGCCCTTTAAGCTCGTCTCCGGGATAGCATTAGCGATAGCTGTGAAGACTTCGCTCACATTGTGTCCGGTCTTGGCACTTGTCTCGAAGAACAACAAGTTCTCCTCGTCCGCATATGCCTTCGCTTCCTTGGTCGTGACCTTGCGTACGGTACCTGCGTCTTCCTCGGTCTCGTTCTCGCCCTCGCCGTCTTGAGCCTCTGCCTCGGCGTTGTCGTCCTCGCACAGGTCCAGCTTGTTGCCGACAAGCGCAATGACGATGCCGGGCGAGGCTTGACGCTGAAGCTCGGCCACCCAGTGCTTGGCTTTTGTCAAACTGCTGGGCTTCGTGATATCATATACTACAAGCGCGGATTGTGCGTTGCGGTAGTACATAGGTGCCAAGCTAGCAAATCGCTCCTGCCCTGCAGTATCCCATATCTCGAATTTAATTGTGCGGGTCGGGAGTTGACATTTCTGTGTGAGGAAGGCGGCGCCAATGGTGGGCTCCTTGTTGGGTTGGAAGTCGTTGTTGACGAAACGCAGAACGAGAGATGACTATGCGCAGGCAGTCATGGTCAGGCAAGCTCTAGATCGTATCGGCATCGTATTGCGTATTGGCACTCACCTTGCCTACTGCCGCCTCTCCCAGCAGCACGAGCTTGACGCTGCTGCTTGGCTTGGGCGCTGCGGCGCCTCCTGCTTGATCGCCCATGGATGTGTGCGATGGGGCGGTGGATGAAGGTGGAGAGTTCTGTCGGTTTGCCCGCAGGCTCCGGCCTACGTTGTATTCGCTCGTTTTGAAGGTTGTCCGAGGATCGCGCAAACAAGAACAGCGCTACACGGTGTTTCGCGATCAGGTTTGAGAGTTGTTGGTGCTTTGCGTGTCGCTCGAAGATGTCGCAACGGTGGTGAGAGGCGGGAACGTTCAAAGCTGCCGGCAGGCGCCGATCGATGAGGATCAGAAGCTACAGCTACGTAGATGGCTCTTGGCATACTTTGTCTACATCACGGCACTTTTGTGAAGAGTGCATCCATGAGCGAGGCGGCACTAAATCATCTGAAGGCAATATAATGGCGATCGAGCGCTCATATCATGGGCACCGCCCTGCGTCTTGGCCATCACCCACGACCACGCAAGAGCTCAGAAGATTCGACTCAGCAACAGTCCAGACCCGGATCCAACGGCCGTGTGCAACAGCACTGTCTTGTGGAATCGACTTTTCTGTGAACCAACTAGGTGAGGATTTGGTGGAAGCACGAGAGTGTTGTGAAGAATGATAGTTCTGCACCTTATTGTCACCCTGTCGCGCCGGCAGTGATAGCACCAGGGCACGCTCGCTGTGTGCCTCATCAATGCGCGAATGGTACAGCAACGAAACAATAACCAGCGTCTCCGCCTGCCTTGTCCTGCCATGGTCAGACGGGCAGAGGTCGACAGCGGAACTGATAGCAATGTCTCATAGCAACGTAAACGACAACGCTATGAGCTCTTCGCCATCGGTCTAAGTACTCTGGTAGACGCATATTTCTCCGCGTCGCACCTAACCATCGCTATCAGCGCGATCCCGATCTTGTGGACAATCTGATGTGAATCCTCATTTCTCAGCGATTCAGGCAACGCAGGACAATCTGCACAACGCCATCTGCTTTCCACTGCAGGCTCGAATGGACAGGCGGCGTTTCAGTGTGACAGCTGTATTGAGCGTGTGAGCGCGTCGGCCGCTTCTAGGCCTGGCCACGTTGTTGAGGACGAGAAAGAAAGGTGGTCATGGGTTGCTCAATTATCGTGAAACTCGTAGATTGAGTCTGCAGGGTCACAGCCAATCATGGCCGTCTTACTGCTCTTGTTCCTGGCGGCTGCGTCACAGCCGAAGACTAAAACACGCGAACAACGGTCCGCAGATCATCCTCTTCTTCTCCAGCTCCTGACCCTGCGCCTGTGCAGTTTCAGACTCGCAATCACGCGGCATTGTGGGCGTCCGATGGGCTTTGCGTTGACCTTTCCATTCGTTCTGCATCGCACGGAGTAGACAGCCTCCATCAGTACGTGTCTCGGGAGCAGTGTGCTCGAAGCGCCGCAACCAGGATTGCATCTCTCGAAACGCTCGTCCAAGGCGACTAGTTTTCTTACACGCTGGGCGCTCCCGCAGACGATCGTTGGACGTGTCTTGGTATCGCATGGGACGGTATCCACCCCAATTTCGATGCACTTGACGAGCCAGGAGGCGCCGTCAGTCTCCACTCGCCAGCCCGCCGTTTGTTTGAACTTCTCTCAGCATTCCACGCTGCGGCATCTCCTCCGCCTCCTTCGTTGACACTTCTGACTGTCTGCCGCTCTTTCAGACGCAGTCGTGCTTCGAGACGACACCAAGCTGGACTTTGGGATCGCCATCACCTTCGTTCCTTGCGACACACAACACTGGTGTTGAACCACAAAAGGCATCTCGAAAGCGTGCAGGCCCCGTCACGCATTGGAACCTTATCGAGTCTGCTGGCCTGCCCTAGACTGGCCCAATTGGTTTCGACATCAACAATCATTACAGACAACGACATACAGACCTTCACTTTCACTCGTTATCCGGATCTTGTGCTGGCACGATCCACATTCACAAGACGCGTCGGCTCACTCGACACATGCATTGTTCACTCGACACAATTCCGACCGCGACTCACACTTCGATCTGATCTTTCCACGAACTTCGATTACTGACTCCACACTGTGACAACACTTCATCACGACTCTTCCGCAATGGACTTTTCGACATGGCTGCTGCTAGCCGTAGCCCTTCCTCAAGCCATGGCTGGAGCTGATGAGGAGAGCGCGAGCGAAAAGGCCGCCGCCCTCGTTAACGACAAGATCGTCAAGTACATCGGCTGGACCTGGGCCTGCATCATTGGCACTCTACTCATCTATCGTTGGACTCTCAACCTCTTGCAGCACGTTCGCCGACTTGCAAACCTAAATCATGGCACCTCGAGTGACGGTCGACAACGTTACTTCAGCATACCTGACGAGACTTGGGCCAAGATCAAGCGCCACTTCATCGTTGCGCCACTCTTCAGGCGACGACACAATCGCGAATTCCGAATGTCAGCTGCCATCAACATGGGCACACTTCCTGGCCGCATGCAATCATTCTGGCTGCTTGGCTACTTCGCCCTCAACATAACTTTCACCGTTTGGAACATCGATTGGCATAGTGAAGAGAAGTACTCCATCGGCCTGAGCCGCACTGGAATCCTTGCAACCATCAACATGGTGCCTCTCTTCCTTCTTGCTGGCCGTAATAACCCTATGGTCTGGCTTTTCGGAATCTCGTTCGACAATCTCAACATGCTTCACCGATGGATTGGACGTATTGTAGTCTTTGAGGCGACTGCGCACGCTGGTTTCTGGTTTGGTGGAAAGGTTGCAAGCATGGGAGCAGAAAAGGCTTACAAGGTCATGGCATCAGCAATGGCCTCGAGCACTTTTATCCTGTCTGGAACAATTGGGTTTTGCGCGTTCGGTGCTATCCTGCTCCAGTCGCCTTCGATCGTCCGCCACGCCTTCTACGAGACCTTCCTACACGTGCACATTGCACTGGCAATCACCGCCGTGGTCGCTGTCTGGATGCATCTGGAGGGCATGGCTGCCCAATTGATCCTTGCGGGAGCTTTGATCTGTTGGATCTTTGAGCGTCTGGCTAGAGTCTACCTCATCGTCCGATACAACTTCAGCAGGAAAGGTCGCACCAAGGCCGAGATTGAGGCTCTTCCAGGCGACGCCATTCGCGTCACTCTCCGCATGGCAAAGATGTGGAAGTTCAGGCCCGGACAACACATCTACCTATACATTCCGAGCATCGGAATGTGGACTAGTCATCCTTTTTCGCTTGCCTGGAGTGAGGAGAGTGCCGACCTCGCCACTGAGAAGGGACTTCCAATGTCGCGACAAGATATCTTCGCTGCCAAGACGACATCGGTCTCTCTTATCATCAGACGGCGAACTGGCTTCACCGACACGCTCTACAAGAAGGCCGAGGCATCCAGAATTGGCCCAATGGTGACAACCGCGTACGTCGAAGGACCTTACGGTCACGAGAGCTTCCAGTCGTACGGTACAGTCATGCTGTTCGCCGCTGGCGTTGGCATCACCCATCAAGTCCCGCATGTGCGAGACCTGGTCGCTGGATACTCAAACGGCACTTGCGCCACACGAAAAGTGGTTCTGGTCTGGATCATCCAAAGTCCCGAACACCTCGAATGGATCCGACCTTGGATGACACAGATCTTGGGCATGGACAAGCGTCGTGACATCCTCAAAATCCTGCTCTTCGTAACTCGGCCGAGAAGTACAAAAGAGATACACTCGCCTAGTGCGTCGGTGCAGATGTTCCCTGGCAAGCCGGACGTTGGTGCCCTGATCTCTAAAGAGCAGGAGCACCAAGTTGGAGCTATGGCTCTGAGCGTATGTGGTGTCGGTAGTCTCGCTGATGACGTGAGACGAGGCATGAGAGATCGCTGCGAGCACACCGAGATTGACTTCTTCGAGGAGGCTTTCTCGTGGTAAGCTTCGTGAAGAGTTGGATAGAATTGCATGATAGAAATGACGCCGTGTCCCCGAACGAACTTTTCTCCTAGGTGGTGGCGCTACGCATAACGGACTTTCTTTTTCCGGATCAGACTCATTGTACATTATCATAGCAAGCGTTTTCGCTTTTTGTCATCACACGAATGATCGTCAACAGGACGGGACAGAGATCTGAATGAAGAAAGGTTCATCCTTCAAAGAAGATTTGAGTCTTCAACACTCACTCCTTTCGTGGCCTTGTGCATTGCATTGCCGTTCGAGGCTATAGGTCAGCATTTGGTCTAGATCTACTTCTGATGCTTTGCCGCATCCTCCTTCATGCCTGCCTGAATCCACTTTTTACTCTCAGCAGCATGCTTCTCCATGGCTTCTTTGTCAGCAAGAAGCTCCTTCATCCTGTATGGATCTGGCACGTTCGCGCCTTTCTTCACAGCTGGCCGAGCCCACATTCTCTCCTCCCAGGCCTTAAGATGAGGGAACGGTTCAATGTCAATGCCGGCCCAGCCTCCTGCAGAGATCCAGCCCCAGTGTGCAATGTCAGCGAGAGTACATTTGTTGCCGACCAAGTAGTCTGATTTGGCATCTGCGAGATGCTTGTCCAGAACACCATAGAGTCTTTTAGTCTCGTTCTGGTAGCGATTGACTGGCGAATTTCATTAGCTCTCTCCAATTGTTGTCACGCTGCTTATCACTCACTTCCATAAGGAATGTTCTCTGGCGCATAACGGAAGAAGTGGTTTGCCTGTCCTTGCATTGGTCTGAAAGTCATGAGCTTGCGTTCCTTCTACCCAGTCGCTGCTATACTCACCCAACGCCAGCGTTCAGAAAGTACAGCCAACTAGTGACTTCAACAGCTTCACGAGATCCTGGCGGGTAGCTTATCACATGGTTCTTGTCATATCTGTCGACTAGATACTGCATGATGCTTCCACTCTCGAAGACTCTAATAGGCTTGCCATCGGTGAACGTATCGGTCAGAGCTGGAATTCGCCCGTTAGGATTAATCTCAAGAAACCAGGGTTCCTTCTGGGTGTTCTTCGAGATATCAATCTTTGTGAACTCATAAGGGAGCCCTAGTTCCTCAAGTGTGATGGAAATCTTGACACCGTTCGGCGTCTGGGTTGTGTACAAGTGAATGTTGGAGGAAGCCATGTTCGATCCAAGCAAAGTACTGCTTATCGCAATAAGTATTGTGATTGAGCCGGAAAGTCTTATATGTCAAGGAAGTCGTAGCACGAAGTGAAGTCAATTGGACCCTACCCGCTCCATCCAGCTGATGTGTTTTGATTGCAAATCCAGTGATGAGTTGAGCTTCGAGACCCCACCTGGCTACGTAGTTGCAGTGACCACATCAGGTCGGCGTCCTCGGTCTCCTATTAACGAGTGACATACACTTGGCGTAGTTCGCAGCGGCAGTGTGATATCTTGGTAGTATGCCATGCGATCACACGAGAATTTGTCGTCCGCGAGTGTCAAGCAGGAGTCCAAGATGCGCGAGGAAGGAGTTGACTCCAGCCAGCATGGAGGCTGGAGCAATTTCGGCGAAGTTGCCCTTTTCCGCTTGCTTGACTTCAGTCACAAAAGATCTGAACAAGACACATCCCAACTGCTTCAAACATAGTAACACAAAATCAGCATGGGAGCGTCAGAACTGGGGCAGAAGCTTCCTCCAGCATCTGCCATTCAAGCCTATCTCGATTCTCATCCGCCGACGGCAAAGTCACCTCACGCAACAGAACTCTACCATCTCGCGATCCAGATCGCGCACAACTTGCGATACCAACACCTATGGACCAACGTGTGCCTTCACACGCACTCTGCACAGACTGGTGAGGCTCTCTCGCGGCCAACGATTTCCGGAGTGCCACCACAGCGCTTGTACGTGCATCCGGATGAGCAGATCGAGCTGCTCCAGAAGCAAAAAGACGAGGGCAAGAGTGGCATGCCCGAGCTCAGCAGGGAGCGTGAGTGGGTGCTCCCCAGCCATCTACGGGAGAAATGGAGTCTACGGAGATTTGGCGAGACGTTCAACGCTCTCACTGTCGTGCCGCCGTCTACCCCAGCCGGTGAGTTGCTTTTCGATCACGATTCTACGGACGCAGGCGAGGACCGCGAACCTAGTAAATGGCGCACATCCCTGCCGAAGAGACTTCTCCTTGCGACCCTTGACGACGACAGCACCGTCGTTTACTACATCGTTCACGATGGACTAGTCAAGCCCAGACAGAATTGATTGTGAGACTTTTGCGACATCAAAACCATCACCTAAACTTACAAACCGAGCTACTCCGTCAGGGTACTTTTGTACTTTATCTGCAAGGAACAAGTATGTGGAGTTCTCGAAGTATATCGAGAGCGCCAAAAACACACGAGCCACTGTAGCAAAAGACTGTTGCTCTTGACCAAAGACCAACCACGACGGGTATGGCTAATACCCGCTCGTGCCGCTCTTCGTTCAGCTACATCAGGACGGTACCTAAAGAAAGTATTACCAGAAATGGATCACTCGACCTCAAAGGCACCGTCAGGGATCCCACAATGAGGCTCCAATCATGAGCAATACTATTGCCAATACGAAGACTGCTTCAAATCCGAGCTCTTTGAATGGCGAACTTTGTCCTTTTCGGCGACTTCAGAGTTCACAGAGAGTTGATAGAGAGGCCGGGACATCAGATATACGCAGATCTTTACACCATCATCCCATGCCTACCAGAAATGAAGAGCTCATGGGACCGAAGAGTTACCGCAAGGCTGTGTATGGAAGAAATACTGTCCTGGCATTACAGTTTAGCCGGTATGCTATTGCTGCTCGATTTCACGATCACGACACCCATGGTGTGGCAAAAGACCGGTTCCTCGTACAGAAACCTACATAGCTTCTAACGCGACTCAATGAGAGAAGATGGAAATTAACAACAGATCTCCGTAGAGAAGCACTATATACAAGCTATACAGAGACGCATTTGGTACAAGGGCATATCCCGAACAATTCAGACCCAAGATCTGGGAATCATATCATAGCGCGTCGCATCGCGTCCATCTATTGCATATCCAAACCGTCCATGTTTCCTTCCTGTCCGGTATCAATCGCCGAGGGCGTCAAACCTGTCGCCCCCATCCCAGCCATATCTGCAAATCCAGTGAAACTATTCGACCAATCAAGATTGCTTGTCCCGCTGAAAAGGTTATTGTCCTCACCCACTGTGGGCGGTTCCATGTTGAATGGCATGAACCAAGCCGTCGATGGATCTCCCCAGAAGCCATTATTTTGCTGGCCACCTTGGTGGTTAGCGAAGGCTTGCATGTCGAAGTTTTCAAAATTGACGTTGCCTGAGCCATCAAGCATGCCGTTGAGGCTTCCTTGATTGCTGTTTCCGCCATAGGAATTGAGAACCATTTGCCTGTCAAGTTGAGGTAAATATTGCTGCGGTGGTGTGCTGATGAGGGGATTGTGAGGTGGTTGGAAACCTGGTGGGAAGGCGATGGAATGCTGAGCGAAGCCAGCATTGATGTTTGCGTCAAGATCGTGGGTGACTTGAGCGTGTAGAGGATGATGACCATTTTGCATGGCTGAGTCGTCTTGTTGTGGTTGGCTGGTGGGAGGCTGTGTCAATTTGCTTCCTTCCGAAGTCGATTTGCGCTTCTTGGCCATCTTCCTCATATTCTGTGCCTGCTGCAGATGTGCTGCTCTGCTAGGCGGACTCAATTTCGAAAAGAATTCCTCAACAGTCTGAAGATCACTCTTCTGGCCAAGAACGGCATCGGCTCCAGGCTCCTTTTTGACATCGGTGCTAGGCTCTTCGTAGTCGGTACCGCTGACGCCATGTGGATAGCGGTCGAACCAGTCACCATACTGAAATATAGCTTGATCGCCATCCTTTTGCAAGCTGGAGCCTTTCAGGCCTGATCGAGCGGCATCAGCATGTCGACGATACAGTTCCTTGAGATTTTCCGTAACGAAGTGAAACATGCCCCAGTATTTCTTCATCTTAGTCAAATACTTCACATTCCAGGCCAAATTCTGCTTGCTCGACGCCTCCATTTGAGCATTCTTCGAGAAGGCTCCATGAATGTGAACAGTACTGCTGAAGAATGCGCAATAGCCAGCGAAAGGCGCAACCACCAAGTGATCTGTTGCTTCGCGTATGAGTTCGGAGATCTGGTTTGCAGCGTCCATGGCCGTCTGTGCAGCCTCCGAGATGAAGTCATCTGGCATCTCCTTTGGCAGTGTGGATCGTGATCCAGGCGAAGGCAATGCGAATCTGTTCATGAACAGCAGCGTCTGATTGTATACAATGTGCAGGAAGATGAACTGGTTTGCGATCTTCTCAGAGGCATGGTTCTGAAGATTCTCCGGGTTGTACTCCAGTGAAGCTGGCAATGTGGCCTTCCAGTCTTTGACGGCTTTTTGAATCTGACGGAATCTGGAGTCTTCATCCCACATAGGATGATTGTCACGTTCTTTCCCACCGAGGTTGAGATATATGATAAGCCTACCCCAGATGGACACCAACCGGACTAGATAGGCTGCCACACCCATGTTATCTTGAGCGTTGGCCATCTGGCCCAGCCCTGGTTCCAATGGGTTCGGAATGTTGCCCTCCAAGTCTTCGGTCGGACCATTGATTTCCATCTGATAGTAATTCTCTCGGATGGGTAGTTGAGCACGAATGTATTGCTCGCCGACGAAGACGGGCCTATCCGTACCACTCGAATTAAATCGGTCCATTAGGAAGCATGACCACATCGTTCTTCGTCGAATTTCGCGATCTGTAAAGGTGAGGCTGTTTCGTCCTCCAGGTGTCCTATCCTTTGGATCATGGTCGAGATCCTTGTGTAGTTGAAGGGCGTATGCCATCCGTTGCGCCATACCGCCGAACATCCAGCTCCGACCACCTTGGCAAGTGCCAAACTCGTGCAGGCCAAGAATCAGATAACATATGAGAATCGTTATATTCGGAGTATCGTATCTTCGTAGTGCAATCTCTCGTGCTGCACTGGCCCAGTTCTCTCCTCGAAGAAAGGCAGGCTCCGTCCGGACATGAGGATGGTTAGAGAATCGTGCGGATATGGCGCACACAGCAAGCATAAGCACTGGCGGGACTGTGCCTTGCGCCAATTTGCGCATGAAGCTTGGTTTGTGAAGGAGATGATAGCTTTGGCCATAAACGTAGTCGAAGAAGACTTCTGCAAGATGCTCCTGCAGCTCTTTGGACGGAAGCTTGTCTGCTCCCTCGTGTAAGAGGTTGTGCTCTTCTTGACTTGCCGGCTTCTCGCCATCGGCATCAAGGCTCTTCTCTTCGGCAGGCTCTGCGCGGCTGACAGGTCTTGTGGCTTTGCTCTCAGCCCAGTCCTCAAGCTCGTCGCCAAAGGCCTGCTCGGCTCCTCTCTTCTTGGAGCCACCACCAGACTTTGGAGGCGGCGGTGGCAGCGGAGGCTTCACCACAGCTCGTCCAGTGTTGTTGACGATAGCTTGCTCCTCCTTGGGTATGCACTTGATCACTCGTTCTTCCATTCGCTTAAGACGCTTGTCAAGCATCGCCATGTAATCGGTTCGAGGTGCAGCTTTCCTTGTCGTGACCTTGTACACACATGGTATGCGTGATCTCAAACAATGCTTGCACGCTGGCTTCTCTCCAGAGCAGCGTATTTTCTTGCGTCGACAGGCAATACACGCCAATGGAAGTCGTTTTCGCTCTTTGCCAGCTTTTGTCTTGAGCTCACTCCAAGGTGGGGGTGCGCCAGTTTGATTATCGTCTTGCTTACCCGCATCCGCTGAAGCTGGTTGTGATGTGGTAGTGTCGTTGTTCTCGCTACCAAATTGATTTTCAGCAAAAGTAGCCTGGCCTCGCTGACCGCCCGGACTGGTTGTATCTGAGCCGCCGAAGCTGTTCTGTCTTACCATGCCGCCGTATGGCCCATTGCTGCTGACGCTAAGCCGGTGGTGGTGGCCGAGGATAGGCGATTGTGCATCTCCCATGCCAACGCCTTGCTGGATCGGAGGCGAGGGTATCATGTTCGTATCAAAACCATTGTGGTAGGGCTGCACAGCTCCGGGCATGAGCGGTGCAGAGGTGTATCCGTTGACCAAGCCGTTGCCATTCATGCCATGCTGTGGTGTATCGAAGCCGTAGTCACTGCCGGACTGACTGCCGCCATACGCAGAGCCCGGCCCCATCGAGCCCATATTCATGAAGTTGGAGGTGGGCGAATGCGTCATGTACTCAAATTTCATGCTCTTGCTAGCTTGTAAGGTTCGCCTGCGCGTCTACGCAGAGCAAAATTCCATTCGTGCTTCTTGGGTCCTTGTGGAGTGAGAGATACCAAAATGCTTCAGTATCTTGGCTTCAAACAGCCATTTCCCTCCTTCTCACCCGCCCAGGCGATCTCATTCCATATGACCTCGCGCCTGTGATCGTGTTCTCGAGCCCTCGGCCCAACTCGGTCTATCTCATTCGCGGCCTCCCAGACAGGCCAGGTGGAGTCGCGACGACTGGGATGTAGAGTTGTATCGCGAATTGGCTTCGTGGCAGAATCGAGACAATATCCCCGTCGGAAGGCCAACTTGTTGGATGCTGATCAGAATGACAGGCCGTGCGGGAAGCCTGCGCGCACACTATACCGCGAGGAGGCGGGCAGCCAGGATGAGGCACCGTCAAATTCCGTCACAACGTGGGTGGCGGACACATGGAGTGACGGGGGTGCGTGTTGAGGGTGCAGATGGCACGCGCAGAGGCCAAGTACTGTAGGCACAGGCAGACAGGCAGGCAGCGGGTGCACAGTGGCAGCAAAAGCAGTACAGTACACTTTCTGTCCCCAGTTCTACGTACACTCAACCCCAGCCTTGGCCATGTGCTCTTCACCACACTGCTCCAGGCGAGGTTGCAGGCCGCCGATGTGCTAGTGTCATCGCTACCCTGTCGTCCCCGCCAGGCGAATGGAGACGTTATCATGGGTCAGAAGCAGCATCCAATGGCCACTTATGCCCGACGTATTACCCAAACGCTGCGCTCACAGCGCCGCTGCTCCGGCCAAAGCGTTCTGCCACAACAATGTAGCGCAGCGCAGCGCAGCCAGCTTATTAGCTGTGAAGCGACACGACGGCGAGCCGAGCAATCGATGGTTCTGCTGCCGATCCGGAAAAAGTGACGTTCGCAGCAGGATCTTCGTGCAACCTTCTGGAAGCACGGGAGGCTGGGCGTCGGCAAGAGGCCCAAGCCCTACCTGGCTGCAGACCGTGCTCACCGTGTTCGTGACAGCGCGCGGGCACGGAGGCTGCCAGAAGGTGTGAACTCTATCAGCGTGTCTAGTCTCGAGCCAAACGACTGCGAGTCAGTGCAGATGGATATTTCCGAGCAGAGGCCGTCTCGTCACATTATTGCAACAACATCATGCAACCATATTTCCGCACGACTCTCATCACAATCATCCAAGATTGCTCAAAGTGGTGTCGCGCCAACGACTAGACTTCTCCGAGGCCATGGCGAGCATCCCAGCCGGCAGGGTTGTCGCGCTTATGTCCTGGGCTGTTGCCCACGTGGAATGAACGATACCCTCCGATACATCTGTACAAGCCAATTTGGGAGGCTTGTGCAATGCTTGCTCGATAACTGTGCAAAAGGCAAAGCCGCCGAGCGCCACTCAGCTTCCTTGACGTGAAGTTGGAATAAAGTTCTGCAAAGCCTCGAAAAGGCAAGAACGAGGGCATCAGGAGAGATCGCATGATTTCCCTTGATGACCGCTGCCCTGCCAGGCTGAGGTATAATTAACAAACTCTTGACTAACAAGGAAACAGAGCATATCGTCAACTTGTAGGGCACCATATGCTACGGCCTAGATGCATACACTAAACCATATCTCGTCGCGCAGCAGCATCCTCCGTTAACTTTCCAGGCGACCTACTCCTCTCGTAGCGCGTTCCATCCCAGACGCGGTCGTCAGAAAATGTGCTTCTACCAGTCCTTGACTCTGCCATTAGATAACCGTCTTCATACGCCGGCGGCGATGTTGCCGGGGGTTGATAAATCGGGTGGCCTCCGGCCGAATGCCATGCAGCAGGAGTGGTGTCCTCAAATTGGGAGCTCGATCGCCCATGGGCTGCGCTAGGATGCGTGAGCGACTCCATGCCATCGAGCGTCTGATATCGGCCTTGCCCGCGGCGGCCTTTCATCTTCTGCGCTCGCTTATCCGCTTTGACTTGCTCTTTATGGGCATTCCAATCCTGAAAGCCGCCTGTCGCTCGTAAATGGGTGATGATTGTGAAAATCCTGAAGATGCCAACAATGAGTTCCCAGGGATTTATCGCGTCCAAGACAGCCTTGTAGATCGGGATGCGTGGGCTCAAAGGCTTCGCATCGGATCCATACTCTGTTGAGGAATAGGCATACCAGAACCCCAACGACAAAACGACCATCTCAGCACAAGTGATGCAGTTCTCTAAGCCGTAGAGGATGTCATTGTACCCAAAGGTATCGCTGGTCTTGATCACGTCGTGATCGAGCAAGATGCTGAAGATCAGACTCTGGAAGAAGCGAAGAGCCACGATCAACTTGAAGCACACAAGCTTTGCCAGCCCTCTACGGACTTTTATCCGATTCTTCATGTGTCCGTAGAATCGAAGGATTGCGAGGACACAGGCACCAACGCCGACGCTGGAGATTATGGTCACCCAGAGATGACCAAATTTAGGGCTTAGCGACTGTACGCAGTAATGGCCAGAAGCCTGCGTTGCTTCGAGGATGATGATTGATAACAATTCCAAGACTGGATACTGGAAAACTGTATGTGGGCCGTCAGCGATATAATCCAGTACAGGCATTCTCACACCCTTGATGAGCTTACCAAAACACCAGCTGATTCTGCCAAAATCAAAATTGACAGCTTTGCCTTCTTGAGCTGCTTTGACTGCTTCAAAAGTCTCATTGTCGAAGGTGCCGTTAGGGGCTGCATACTGCAGGTACAGCAGAAACAAAGCACAAAGTCCAAACGCTTCGTAGAGGTCCCCGAGTGGGTCGATATATGGCGCGATCTCATAGCTCAAGACTTCGAAGAATGACACCAGAGCGAACACAAAAGGTGCGAAAACAATTCGAATGATTTGGCGCTGCTCCTTGGGACATCGGTATCTTCGCAGGTGAGCTGTTCTTCTCAGAAGTCAGTACGAATATTGTATGATCTTTTGCGATACTCACATGAGAGTGATGCATATTCCAAAAGTCACTACTGTTGAAGCGCCGGCAACATAGACCATGGGTTTATGAGCGGTTCCGGTGTGATGGTAGTCTGTCGCGCCTGCTGGAATGGGACATGTCCCATTGCCAAAGATTCCCATGCTTGCGAACGCAGTACCAAGTGAAGTGAGGGTAGAGTGAAGAAGTGGCAGAAGCCAAAGGAATATTAAGCTTGGAAGGAATTGCTTGAGTGTGCAGGATGTGCGAGTGAAGTCGCCTTAGGAGAGCTAGCAGTGTCCATATATTGTCTTCACAGAAGCATGGACGCCTACTGATATCAGTATTCTTAGCAGTGCGACAAATGCAGTCCGTCATGCGAGCCAGCTGAAAGAGTGCATTACTAGGCAACGACTCGCATCAAAGCGATGCGCATGTCAATGGCTTCGAGGGCTGAGTATAGCCGGAGCACAGCTGTATGCGTCTCATCTCCTCTGCCGTCGGTGATTGGAGAATGTTCCTCAGAGCAGGTGGTTGCGACGTTAATCTGCAGCTTCGCGTGGCAGTTCTGCGCAAGAGTAACTGCTTTTGGGATGGCGAAGGATGACAAAAGAGGGTCTGCTTCGGTGAACCCTCTCCGAGAGGCTTGCTGGAACGCCGTCGATTGGTTTTAGAGCCGAGCATACTGTATAGAGATTAGTCTGCAAATCCTTCTACCACTTGGCAGTGCTTGTGATAAGCTTGTGCCTAGCGAGGCTGAGCACTGTGCATGTTTTGCAATGTTGTCGATGATGTCGTAGCAACTCTGCTGGAAGCATGGCGCGCCAATTCGCAGAGCAAAGATGGTTCTGTAAGGTCTCATTTTCAAGACATCTCGGTCGATGCATTGGATGCGCAGACTTGTGAATCCCCGAAGAAACAAAATTACCCAGGCATAAAGAACGAGAAGAGGGACTTGATCGCTTCAACGCATCTGAGGTTAAACAGAGTAGGAACGTCGAGAGAAAATACAGAATGGTCGTTGGAAAGGCTGCACCCGAAGCGACATCGAAGTTGAGATAGCGAACTAATGGATCGCCCACCTCACAGAGCAATGAGGAATATTTCTTGAGGGCCTTCGTAGCCTGTCACTACGAAACACCCTCGGCCAACAATGCTCGAGAAAGATGACACTGTGTTATCAAGTGACTGCAAGTGATATCGATGGGGCGCGAGGTGTTCAGACCGCGCAAGCTAGAGCTTGCCAACAACTTCAGAATTTCGGTTTCTGATTGTCAGTGCGCTTTGGTTGCGTAACGCTCATGTGGTCGCTGGGAGCGATTAGCATGCTTGTTGCAAATAGGTAGAGCTCGGTTTGCGGCTAATCTCGAGACCGAACAGGCCTGGTAGAAGCTGGACAATGACGCTGAAAGAGCTTACATGGAGGGAAACTCGGCCACCTTCCACATACTCGAGTCAAATGCCGAAAGAATGGTAGTGGTGAAGGACGAAACCTGACAAGACAGATGCGAAACCGTCAAGACTAAAGGGAGCCATTGCACGCGACATTCTTTCGATCAAGCAGAGGGCGCGTGATCCAGTTCAGTGGCATCGAAGCCTGAAACTTGCCTCAATTCGCCCTCCTATGATGTGAAAGCTCAAATTTGGTCATGCTTCAGTGTTGTTGCTGGGACGCCGTCTCATCAGGCGTGAAGCAAGTGGTCTTCGGATTCCTTCGCTGACGATCAATTTGCCTTTCCGGAGGGAACCTTGAAGCGAGACAGCATGGCGACATTCATGAAAGTTGCGGATAAATATGCGCAGCGAGGCTTTAATGGGCTGCAGATCATACGGCAGGCTCGTGTGCCTCCTCCGCTGCGGCAGTACAGGCTGTGAGAGCAAGGTCGGGCGGTTCGTGCGGATCGTGCTTGCTTTGGGTACGGAGCAGAGACTCGGGACGGTCGGTGGAAAGATGGTACGAGGAAGACTCGTACCGCTGCGAACCTTGCCATTGCAGAATCGTGAGGCTGGCGATAATGCTAGCTGGCTCAAGTGCTGCTGTAGAGGCATTGTTGAGCAGCACCGCGAAGGCCTGGGCAGCGGTTTAGCATGGAGAACTCTTTTATCGTTGCAAGTGGTCTACACACTTCACTTACAAGAAGCATGTTTTGCTGATACACTGTACAATTGCTGATAATCGACACTGACACTCCTTAAGAATGCTCCCTCCCTCGAACGCCGCGCTAAAGACAAGAGAATAATGCGCGCTGTGCACTACCAGAACCACAGCAATACCAAGAAGCAGAAAGCAATGAATGAGCCCAGTATAATGCCGTCTCTCCTCTTCTTACTCCCAATTCTCTGCATCAAACCATTGATGCCAGGAATCTGTGCCGCAGCTCCTGTAATTCTCCTTTGTATGGACACCAAGCTTTCCCGCTGCAGTCCAAAGCTCTCATTCACAGCATATGCCTGGCTCAGCACACTGTCCGCGACATTGTGGCTGTTGTCCAACCTGCGCCTTTCCTCAAGCATATATTCCGCCTCTGCTGCTTCAGGATTGCCCCGTGCTCGGTAGGCATCGATGTCGGATCGCACGTTGGAAAGGAGGTTGGCTCTTTGTCGATTGTGCTCAATCTGGCTCTTTAGCCTTGAGAGCTCGGTCCGATGTTGTGTCAATATCTCACGATGTCTGGCCAAGTTTGTGGATTTCAGTGCTGAAGGTTGCGCTTCGGAGTCGAGTACACGCGCCAGCTGTTGGAGTAGGGAGGATCGCTTTTCAAGGATTTCATTGAGCTGCTCTTCTGTTTTGCGTTCATCGTCGGTCGGCTTGGCTGCTATGTCTGTCTGCGAGGCGAATTGTGCATATGTGTGGAATAGGGTCTCTGTCTAGCTGTACTGTGAGCACGATTCGGGGGTGTAAATCATTTGTTGGAGCATCCTGACCTGTGTTTCCTGCGCTCGTGCTTGCTGCCGTAGTTGCGCCCAGCTGCCCATATTTGAGGTCATGCTCGTCTACATATGCGGTTCTGCTCTGGAGTCTGCCGAGCAATTTCTTATATGTGTTGTTGGAATACCTCGACTGCCTTAAACACATCACCAGACACTCCAGACACTCCAGACAATCCCACGTCCGCAAGCGTGGAAGCTCGGCTTTCTTGCCCGCCTTGTCGGCTGCTCCCGATGCCAAGGCCAATTCGCACCCTCTGCTGAAATCCGACTTCAGTTTTTGCGGAGCTTGAAGCGCAGCGCAACCCAGCGACGACATTCGACTCACCCGACGATAATACTAACACCACAGCTGTCAAAATGGTACGCCCGCCCACACATCGAAGATACCGCGAAATGGTCGTCAGATATACTGATGGTGGAATCGCAGTCGTCCGGCAAGGTCAAGGCCGCCCAGCTCTGGGGCAAGAACAAGGAGGACTTGAAGAAGCAATTGGATGAGTTGAAGCAGGAGCTTGTCCAGCTGCGCACTCAGAAGATTGCTGGCGGTGCTCAGTCGAAGCTCAGCAAGATGTACGCCTCCCATACCTTTTCGAACCGATCTCGAGATACACACATTTGGACATTTTCTGCAACCGCGCAACCTTGAATAGGACGAGAAAAGAGGATACTAACGTAGTGCTTGCAGCCACGACGTCCGCAAGTCGATCGCTCGCGTGCTCACCATCATCAACGCAAACCAGCGCGCCCAGCTCCGTCTGTTCTACAAGAAAGAACAAGAAGTATCTGCCACTCGACCTCCGCCCAAAGCAGACTCGTGCCATCCGCCGCCGATTATCACCAGAGGAGCAGAAGCTTGTCACTGAGAAGCAAAAGAAGAAGCAGCGACACTTCCCTCAGAGAAACTTCGCCGTCAAGGTATGACAACGACACAGCACGTGCGGGTGGGCCAGTTTTGGAGGCTAACACGGACATCACAGGCCGTTGCATGAATTGAACGACATTGACTGCGGCGTTTTTTACGGATCATGGCATGCTTGAGCGCTTGATATTTTCATGGCGAAAAGGACGGCTGGAAAATGTGGCACGCCCATTTGAGGCATGGACGGCTACAGTAGAGACCATAAGGGAATTGGTCAAAATACCTCCGAATCACAATGCGCACGAGAACACCGACCTGTCAACCCACCATTGTCACACTCAATCTGTTCCTGCAACTCCCGAGGCTAGGATATTTCTTGTCACGCGACTACCTCGAGACAATGCTGTGGCCATCTCCGCGTGCTGCTCAGAGGCATCGAGGCCTTGAATGTCCACATGTGAGCATCCTGCTACGATGTAGAGTTCTGCTTGTTGCTGATCAGATCATCTGTACTCCTACCGTTGTCAACGTATCTTTCACTCTGCATTCATCTCGATCGTGACTGCCTTCGCTTAGCTTCTGTGACATAGCGTCTTGTCACTTGCCGACTCTGATCATGTGCTGCTATTGATACTACGCGCGACTAGGCAAATACGATGTGTCCCATTGGCATTGCTTCACACCAACATCTGATCCTCATGTGCCCGATGGGACCAAGACCACAAGGGTGTCCACCGCAAATGACTAGGACGAGTGGTTCAGATTCGGCTTCCTGCATGAGTTCGTCACGGAACGCTTTCGGCCTTCTCGTTTGTTGCCTGCAATGGCCTCTGACGGACGTCGAAATACCGGTAGCTTTGTCATCTCAATCGAGTGCTGTTGACGAACAGCACACAACGCCTCCGTGAACGCATTGATTCGAATGAACATCGAGCGCCCTGAAGATGAGAAGAGTGCTTACCTCCAGTCCCAGCGTTTTCACATGATCTTGGCACTGCAAAACGGTCGCACATCAACGCTGAAACGTCTTTCTTGCCGTTTCTAGGCTTTTCAAAGCGCTTCGCTTTTCCGCCTCGTCATCTTCCATTCGAATTATCACTGTCACGCGCACGATATCAACATTACTGCAACTTGGCTCTCGCCGGTGCTCGCGATGGCGATGCCTTTGTATACCAAGGGCTTGGCCTCGCCTGGTAAGTCCATCGGAGGCATGCTTCCACGTCATGAAAACAGCTATAGCTGTTCGAGTGCGCCAGTGACATCCCATCCGTTGCCATTCGTGCTCACAGTCTACCTTGTCCGGGCTCTTGCTAACACTCTTGCCATCCATCTAGGTCGGGATGCGCCTTTCCACGAACACGAGATTCAGATGGCGACGACAGGTGCAACAGAGACGCATTTGAGCGGCCAAAAAGCAGCAGACTTTTTACGAGTCCTTGCGCTCGAGGGTCAGCAAAATCAAGCCCTGTATGACATTCCGTACGAGTGTGCCGATACGGTCGAACATCACGAGTGCGACACTCCTGAAAATTGCACGCATTCCAAACAGTGCGGTACCAACGCAGCCATGTGGCTACACATGTTGTACCAGCGACCTGAAGATAATAAGTGGAGCCCGTGTCATTACAGCGGCCATCTGTCGGATGCTCTCGCGCAGCACCTTATCGACTTCTTTCGTCAAGACATCGACCGTCTTCGCAGCCAATTGTATGCCTTACTACAGACTGATGGCGACCTGATCCTCAAGAAATGGAGGAAGAAATTTAGCAAAGATAAACGCGGCAGATTGCTCAGTGATGTTGCTCCTAGAGTCTTCGGTTCGTGGCCGGTGAGTTCCAAGATGTCATCCACAGAAGTCCGGTGGTGAAACTTGTCATTCGATCGGGCTTTGCTCGCAGACTGGCGTGTGCGACACTTGCTAACTTGCTGGCGTTCGCCTCTAGACGAAGCTCGAGCCTTGTAACCAGAAGGACTGTTATGAAGAGCACTACAAAAGCTGGACGGGCGGCGGATGGTTGAGCCTTCACACGCTCGCCGACGATCCCATGAAGTTGCTCTCCTTGCTGCATGTCAGATCATATTACCCCTCCAGCTCGTGGGCAATCTTCGACGCTCGTCAAGGATCAGCTGCTTGGGGCTGCGACTACTATCCAAAATGGTTCAACGAACAATGCATCTCCATGTGCGGAGCCAATTATGGCGCACCCTGCGGCTATGATAATGAACGCATACACAAATGGGCGATCATGGGCTTCCCACGAGCTTTCACGACGCTCCAAGTACAACACGAACTTCTCTATACACTCCTGGACGTGGCTCTCTCGATTGTGGACGGACGACCGGAGAGTGGCTCTGAGGCATGGATGGTCCTCGTGGCAAATGGACTCGGTGCTTCAGGAAGTGACACTGCTTGGAGTACTTATCGGGATCAAGCTTATGCTTCCCCGGTACACTTCGATCCTGTGCTCATCGCTGCGAGAGCTAGAGCTCAGTACCGAATTATTCAGGACGAGCTGTGGCTGATGCAGACTGATCCGGGATACATGCAGTCCATGATTATGTCCAAGAGGAACGCGATCGGTATTGTCGCTACGGACATGCGTCATGATGATCGTCTCATTCAAGTCGGCGGCATGCTTGTAGACGATCTGGTCATCCGATTCCATCTTTGGTACACCGTCGTGGAGGCCTGCGAGGCATTCTGCGCTGTGGTCGAAGAACAGCCTGGTAAATGCTCACCCGGAGAGCTATTGCCATTGGAACTGGGTGTTCACTTCTCAAAGCTTCGAAATCTGGTTGAATCGAGACTCAATAAGGCAAGGAAGAGCTTCACAAAGGTTTACGACCATGGTCACTGCGAAGGTGGCTGCTCTCATTCTCATTTCATGACAGCCGGGGGCTTCATGCGAGTCAAGATGAAGGAAGACCTTGATCCGTACACACCTGCAGGGCGTTTAAAGTGGCGTATGGAAGGTCTCATTGCTTGCGGTGACGATATCCCGAGATACGGCCATGCGGATGCATTGGAATCAATGATGAGTGAAGATAGAGAAGCTAAGCTTCTAGACAGCTCGACCTTAGGCTTCCTATCGGATCTGATGGCCCTGGACGACATGTACTCACTGATGTCCTGGAGCCAGTATATTGTGGATCGGGAGTGGCATATTCACGCGCGGTCGATGGATCTGCCGCCGGTCTACCAGACTTCTACTTGCCCTGTCTTGGGGTTCTCCAATGATGAGTGGGCTGGAAGCATCAGTCCATTGCTGAAAAGCTTCATGGAGATTCAGTGGCCAAAGGTACGTAAATCATTCTCTTGCGCCTGGCCAAAAGTGAAAATGGGACGAGCTGACAGCCAGTAGTCTCGTGACAACATCACATCGCTTGCAAAGGCGATCGAGTGTCGAGCACGTCTTGGTCGTCTTTGGAACGGCATCAAGCAGGAACGCAACAGGAAGGGTGACACAGAATGTCGAGATCTCGTCACTTCTCGCGCGAGATTCAGCTCATTGATCGCATTTGACCGTGAGCCTTCGTATCTGGCGTTGATCGAGAAAGAGCGCAATCTGTATGAGATGGAACGGGAAAAGGTAGCTGCTGCTGCACAGGTCGAGCTGTTGCAACTGGAGAACACCCAAGCAGATTGGAGCTCCACGGCGGAGGTTGGTCCAGTCTGCCACAAGCAGACCAAGGCAAAAGCAAAACGTCTGAATGCTCCCTCGCAACTGAGCTCGGACGAGGAGCGCTTTGATGACGATACGACTGACCAGCCACAGCACGATCCACGATTTCCGGCAATCGAGCTGAAGAAAGAGTCGCTCTCTGTCTTCCGCAAGATCTTCTCCACATCCGAAAGCCAGAGCAACCTGCGATGGACAGTCTTCGTACAGGCGATGGTCGACGCTGGCTTCAAAGCAACAGAGGCTTCTGGATCCGCAGTCAACTTCAGCAACAGCTCAGGTAGCATCTGCTTCCATAGACCTCACCCAGAGCCGGTGCTCGATCCAATTATGCTTCATAATGTGGCTAGACGCTTGCAAAAGTGGTTTGGCTTCAGCTTCGAGCGCTTTACCGAGAGGAAGAAGGAAAATTGATTGCATGCTCCAGGAATTCTGTTGGCAGACTCTTGATGGCTACTTCGATATCACGGGCCAGGATGCACAAGTCGATTGCAGTCAGGGAGATTGGTGGAAGAGTGAAAGGATCCAGCTTGCATCAGAACTGTTTGGGAGTTTTGGGGATGGCAGCAACTGGACATGAAGTGGCAGCATGATCAGCTGGCAGCACAAGGCAGCGAATGCCCAAGACTCCGTGGCTGACGATCTGTACATACGCAGACTTGTATCAATAAAGAGTACAGCGTGTCTCATCGTGGTGCTTATCAGATCGCTGAGAATTAATTGATTACTGGGCTATAGATGCAATGTATCTACTTGAAGTGTAGATTGCAGCACGTGCTAGACCTTGTCGTCCTTCGCGTGCCGCGTTTGGCAGTTCGAGCCATATTGGTGTGATGCTCACTTTCAGTTCGGAGATGGAGGATTGCCAGGCTAAGTCGCAAAAGTTAGCATAGCCACCTATATCTAGCACGGAAGAAATACTCACCGTCAGCACGCCAAGCAGGTTACCAAAGGACCCAAGAATACCATTTACACCGACATTGGGATCGGCGACTCCCGCAACTGCACCAATGATACCAGATCCCAAAGTACCAATTGGTCCACTTCCAAGGTCGAGGTTGTCAAATGCACCGATCGGTCCAGGACTTTGTCCAAGCATAACATCCGCTGCTTTTTCGCTGATCATGTAGATAGCAATCGTAGGATAGTAACCGGGTAGCGTTGGCCAGACTGAGTTGTCTACAATGCGAAGCCCGTCCACACCATACACGCGGAAGTCCCCATCAACGACGGCCCAGGGATCATTTGGAGCACCGATCTTAGCAGTACAACCACAGTGATGGCCCCAAGCGTAGTTCTTTACCCACTCCACAAGCGCTTGTCCCTGAAGCTCGTCTGGTGGAGACTCCACAACGAAGCTGCCATCGATGCCGATGACATCGCGGAAAATGTCACGACCGCGCTGAATACCTTCGGCAACGGCTTGTGCGTCAAGGTCGCCACCGACTGCAAAGCTGTTGAATCTTATGACCGGCATGTCAAGCGGATTCGTGGAGCGAAGGGTCACTGTGCCAGCGTTGTTTCGTGATCGCACCTTCAAGACGACATAGCTGAAATGCTGGGCGTCCAGAACAGCTGCTTTCGAGTATCCTCTGTAGTAGCCTTGGAAGTATGCTGGTACAGCGACGATGAATACATCTGGTTTCGGATCATCGTTTACGGAGGAGCTAAAGGTGGTACCGATGGCCAATCCATTACTGGTGTAGGGCCCTTTATCAATAGGCGTCACTCCTCCTTGGAACTGCTGCAGGCATGGATCTGGACTTTCGTAGTTGTACTTGCAAGGACCGAATAGCGAGAATGGCACATCTGTTTTGCCGACCACGCCGACCTCGTAACGATCCTGAAGATTACGGCCAACACCTTGGAGATTCACAATGGTAGGAATGCCGAATTGAGCGAGCTCATCGGCCGGTCCAATTCCGCTAAGCTTCAAGAGCTCTTTCCAATGCCATTAGCACCGGTCAAACCAAAGGATTGCAAAGTAAAGCTTACTTGGAGTTTCAAAGGCACCACCACAAATAACAACTTCTCTTCTGGCATAGGCATAGCCCGGTGTGCCCGGCTGTCCTGATGAGAGTGGCGATGCGGAGTAAAGATATTGTCCGTATAGATATTGGACGCCAACAGCCCTTGGCCTGTAGCCGCTTTGGTCGATCAAGATCCTAGTAACGAAGGTGTTGAGTTGGACAGTGAGTGGATGTCCCTCTGCCACGGTCTGCTTGATGAAGTCGACCGGACCTGCCACAAGTCAGCATGATTCAAATCGCAAGTGTCATGGAGGTTACCTGATCGTAGACCAGTCGTCGGGTCAATCGAGATCGGGATCTGCCAGATGTTCACATCTGCATCACGCGAGCGCCCAGGGGCATTCAAGTCTGTCGCGAGAATATGTGCAAGACCGGTAGCCAGGTTCAGCACGCCATCGATCAGGCCCTTGCCCATGGCCTGAGCAGTGGCTGCAACAATGGCGGCCAGTTTCAGGTCTTGTGCAATCAATGTAAGTGGAGTGATACCAATCTGGAGCCATCCATTAAATCCGTGCCCGACGACTGAGCTCAGTTGGTACCGGCAATTTTCCAGCTTGATATAGTATTCTCGCATGATCTCAGCATTCCATGAATCATTGCCTGTAATTTGCGCGATGTGGTCCCAATCATCCATCCATGGCGTGACCATTGCCATTGCATTCATCTGAGCACTGCCGCCCAATGCGCTGCCTCGAGGATAATTGAGACCAATTGGCTGGGCACCAGCAGGTGGTCTTGGACCAGCGTAAGTACGGCCGTCGGGGAGCAGGTAGGTCCAATCTCCATATGGTGGAGGATACCCACTGTAAAGCGCATTTTGATACTCTGGACCATTCGGTATCCGATACTGGAACTTCGGATCATTGTATTGATCACCTCCTGGGTATGGGTGACGTTCGACATTGTACGCCTGATCTACTTGTCAGTAACTCGGCATCGACAGCGCACCCTGTTGCTTTGCCTTACCCACATCTGCTCCGGCAGCTCTGATGCCCGAGGATGAAACGATGGGATCTGAGTATCCAGATAGCCGCTCGTATCCTGACCAGCGTCTATGAGAAGGACTTGGAAGCCGGCACGAGCAAGTCTGCATGCAAGTGGTGCACCACCAGGCCCACTTCCCACGACGATGTAGTCGAATATGCCTTGCTGATATGGGTTGGATCCCCAACCTTGACGCTTTTGGTGACCATGCTTCTCGCCATGCTTGTGTTCATGTGGTTGTGCTTTGACGAAGGCGCTTGTTAAAAGAATGATCGACGAAAGACATCGCAGAAGCATCTTCCTCTACGACCGTCCGGTCGGGTATTGAACGAGTGACTGAAGAATCGAAAGCAGCAAAACGAGTGACGAGTGTGAACTCTCTGTACGAGTCTAGTAGTGAAGCCCGACTATAAGGATGCTATTGTGAATAGACAAGACCTAAGCGGAGCAACGAACATTGCGTGTTCCGGCGTTGGTCATAGCAGTAGCGACAGGACAGGGTATCGAAAGACTCACTGTTTTCGACTCGGCGTCCGATCGCTTTTTAGAATGATGGAGATCATTAGGAAGACCAAAACGCGTTTACGTATAGAGACTGCCTTGCGCAGTGACAGGGTGGATGTCTGGAAGATCCTGGTAATGTCACCTGTACCAAGCTTCATTAAACTGTACAAGGTAGATAGAAAACCTTGGCCACGAACCAACCATTCAGGCAGAAGACCGAGCGTCAGATTTCTAATCATCTGGCAGGACTCTTTGGAATCTCAGGTACGATCGTTTGTCACATGCGCTTTGTCGGCTTCTTGGCGGATCTGGTCGAACATCAGCTGTTGTCGCTAATACTTCAACCACTCCCAATTGCTGTATGCACCTATTCAGAGGCGAAAATGCACTTTCAGGACTCAACTTCCGCTCCGCAAAGTGGTCACTGCGAATTCGCGATATCATTAGAGATAACGAGGGGGTTCCGCGGACGTTCCGACAGCTTCATTTGGGGAGATTGTTCACACTACTGCGTACTTGCGGCGCCGACTACTCCTGGCCGGATGGTGTTTCATCCCGATGTGTAGAGCGACACCTTGAGTTCTGTTCCGCCCTACTTCGTGTTGAACGTGCACAGTTCTTCTGCGAAGGCGGAAAAGTAGGCCTGGTTCTCAGTGCTCTTATTGAAACCAACGTCAAGGCGCAGAGGTGCAAGGAGACCGCTAGATCGCCAGTAGGAGATCCCATTCGCCTTGAACGTGGAAAGCCATATTGATCAATTGTGGCGCCTGAACATGACTTCCGTGCGCTTGCTCGTTTTGACCACTTCCTGTCGCTGAATCCAGTGCTTGAGAATTGCCCTTCATCCTCTGTGCCTCGGGAGGACCTTGATTCTTTACACTCTTTAGCCCGGGTTCGGAATGGATGAGGCCTAGTCCGTCCATAAGGTCATTCTAGGTAAAGTGGGTCAGAAATCGATTGTCTCTTGATCTTGGTAAGGACCGCATGCCTTCCTCGTTCCTTGACTGCGAAGATGTTGACACAGAACGTCTCCTGCTTCCATGACTTCGGCACTTGGCTGTTCATCAAAATCTTCATTGAAAGATCATGAGTTAAGAGCTCTCTGAAGTGGTCGAATTGGAACTCAGGTGAAGAGTCATCAACCCTCAGAGACCAGCATGACAGAGTAGCGAAAGAGATGGCTTTGATATGATATCGGACTGTCTCCGACCAGCTGGAGACAAATTAGATGACCTGATGTGCCTACAGGCATAGTTCAATCTTTATTGATCTGCCGAGGGCTGTGAACACCTGATCAGAGGGCTCGTTCTTCGGTAGATAGCCTTCGGACGATGAATAATCACATGCGAGGCGCTGATGTACTGGGGCTATAACGCACGTAAATGCCGACTTCACTTTCAGCCATCATATGCTGCAGTACTCGGTCAAGGTTGCCATTTCGACGACATCTACAAGCGCCGACAACCATAGTCCGGGACTAATGAGCCAGCCGCAGATCCCAAGCAGCGGACCATGATGATCTCTGTTTCTGCAGCCGAATGATAAATTCCGCGAGGACCGAGTAGCAAAATGTGTTTGTCTTGTGCAGCACCGTAGGTATCATGGCTCATAACGAGGACCGTCGCATCCTCATATGCAAAGAAAGCGTCGACTGATCTTATGTAAGTTGTCAACTCTGCAGACCAGAAGAGTGTTGGTGTGACCATCTATCTGGCGACAGCGCTTGATTTGAGCAATCACTGGCGGGCTGCACCCCCACAGGACCAGTCCTCTTAGGTTGGAAGACAGAGAGTGCTCTAAGATAGAAGTCAGGCTGACTTGCATTGAGTCGAAGCAAATCAATGCGTCCGCATCCCGGACTACATTATCTCCAGTCTCGAAGTACATCGCAAGATGCCAGGAGAGCCGCAACTTGACGCTAATCGCAACAGTCCGTCAACCATGAGATGTTGTCGGATACCAAAGGTCTTTCTGCTGAGTTGCAGAGCTCGCGTGTTCCAGCCTCGGTGCCTCGGAAGGGCCATGATCCCTGTGAAGGTGCGGTGGTATACACAGGTACTTCCAAGATATCCCCATCGAAAGCAAATTAGATGGGCCAGAGACTTGGTACGACCAGGGTTTGGCGTCGCAGCGCGACCGTCGGGTTTGATCAATGCCTTACACGATCATCATTTCGCCGCCAATGCTTGGATGAGTAAGGCAGGTTGGCGGCGACAGCATGCGCAGTTGCACAGAATCGATCACGACAGTCGATATTGTTTTGCTGTCTCTGTCATTGGTATCCACCTCGACTTCTTTCAAAGCCATCTTGGTTTAGATGATGTGTTCGAGTTACCACCTGTTCGGCTCGATACCAGCGGAGATCTGCTGTATGCTGCAGGTACTGGGACTAGCTTATTTTTGGACTTTGACAATGGCAGACGATGCGTATGTAGAAGGAAGTGTGGTGTGGTAGAAGCACTCAAGTTCGCGTGTGAGGCGTCCAAGGAAGCGGAGTGAGTGGGGCTCTCCCGAAACTCAGTCGCGAGCAGGTGAATCTCTGGCTTTTGGTGACGGGATCGATGCTCTGTGCCTGCCAGCAATGGCATTGAAAGCACCATCGCCACTTGCCCTTCGGGCGCTACGTGCGATCGCTTTCCAGGAACAGCTCGCAATTTGTGTGCCATCTCGACGACACTATGCATCCGTCCCAGAGCGACCTCCTCCACCGCCTCCGCGTCCTCATGCGGCAGCTCCATCTTCTCCGCTGGCAGGTCGAAGCCTAGCAGATTCGCAGCCTGGATTTCGCAAACGTGGAAAGTCCGACGATGATGAGGAGTTCGAACCACAGCCTCTGTCGCGGCCCATTGGCATGCCCGCGCCTCCGCGGCCTGGAGACAACATGGGCATTGATTCACGATCGCTGAGCCAGAGACGAAGTGACTTTGTGGATTATGACAAGCATCTTGAACGTAGGAAGCAAATGACGAAACAAATTTCGAAGCCATATTTCAGAGATTGGAGCAATCTACGATTCTACAAGGGCAAGATCTTTCGTAGCAACGAGCGTTTGTTCAGAGGAGATGTCAGCTTGTGGTTTCCAAACTTCTTCGGCAAGACGCTTCGCAACGATCTGCAAAAGGGCGACTCAAAGGACGGCTATGGTGGCTATGGAAGGGACACCTGCGATGTGATGGAGGGCAAAGTGTCGTTGGTCAGCATCGTCTCAAGCACGTGGGCGCAAAGTCAAGTCGAGACCTTCATCTCGAAAGAGCAGAATCCGGAGCTGCATCAGGTATTGCAGCAAAATCAGGACATCGCCCAGCAGATATGGATAAACCACGAAGAAAACCCCTTGCGGTGGTGGCTGTTGCAGGCTTTCCAGGCCAATCTGCGGCGCGAGAGATCAAAAGAAGAGCAGCGCAGGTACTTCATGGTCCGTCGCGGCTTGGATGAAGATGTCAAGGAAGCTATTGGTCTCTTGAACGACAAGGTGGGCTTCGTTTACCTAGTCGACGCAGATTGCAAGATCAGATGGGCCGGCAGCGCGGAGGCGGAGCCCAGTGAGCGGGAAAGCATGGTTAAGTGCATGCGAAAGCTGATACAGGAGACGAGGACACCACGAAGCCAACGCATTGATACGCGGAAGCAGCTGCTAGATGCCGTTTCCGACGTCACCGAGGAACCAAGGACTACAGTCGTGACTTGAGTAAGGCGACATCGATGTCAAAAACTACGAATAGACGGCCCTTCTATGCGTTGAATCATCAACTAAATTACGACAGCCGCGAGAATTCTGCGCCTTACATGGTTTCCAGCAAAAGTTTCTGGTCAAGAGCTGAAGAGATGTTCGCTCGAAGGCCGAAGCCGTATGCAGAAATGCAAGGCTTTGGATTGATTGATTAGTACCTGTGGGTCACCATTCCGGGTGCTCTTCTGCCACCTGTTCAGTCAGACAAGTCCAGTCTTGACTGGGAACCACAAGATAGACACTTGGACACGCAAATGCCTGTCAGCAGCCAAGAAACCGCAGCAGTTTCATTCTTGATAATGCTTTGTAGCATTTGCTCATCCGATATGAGCACTACCAAGGGCCGCTATCAAACTTCTATCAGCGCTTGTAGTGGATGAGGAACAGGGAGGAATACGCTGTTTCGTCATTGAAAATATGGCTCTTTTGTACATTGTATGAGAGACCGTACTCAGAGCAGCGTCCGACAGAGGGTGGATGAGCTGTCATGGCAGGATCCATACGCTCATACAACACCACAAGCATCGCGATTATTCGATACCAATTCGGATTGCTCCTCAAATATACGCAATCCCTGCTCGATAGCCCTGCGGTTCGCTAACAATACCGTGGCCCAAGAATCTGGAAGTTTCTAGTATCAAAATGTAGGTCAATCCACCCTTCCCAATGCCTGATCTCGACAGAACGACTAAGTCTTCCCCTCAAACCTCCGAAAGCCGAATATCAAAACTTCCCATTTCTCACCCTGTCAGTCGCTTCCTGTTCGTCTTGAGCATAGGCGGTCTGGAATTTCGGGAAGCAGCTGCCCATATACTTCAAACGCTTTCGCCACCAGCTCGGCTTAGGCCTCTCTGCCGGAATGGGAAAATCCATCGGATCTGGTACTTTGAAGAACGACCTTGGACTCTGTATCTTTGACAGTCTCGCTCGGAGTATCGCGTCATTGCTGATGCCATTCGCTTGGTCGTAGTCATTGTGGTCGCGTAGACAATTCTCGAAATACTTCTCCGAGCCTTCGTCCCGTAGACTTCCGGTTGTGAGGATTGAGAGTCGTTTCGATGGCTGTCGCTTCATTCTGCTGGGTGGTGCACTCCTGCTGCGAACGTTGGAAACTGGTGTGAGGTATTCCGGAGCGGCCATTGTGTATTGTATGCTACGCACATTGTCGCGTATCAAGAGTACGCGTTCTGTTGTTAAGAACAGGTGGAGTTGGTTGGTAGACTTCTAGGTTTCGACATGGCACAAAAGTATAAGCTTGCCAGGAGTTGAAGTCTGTTGGATGACCAATTGGAAGCATCTTCAAGTCATGCTACAGGAGTTGGTTACGCGTGTCAACGTGCCGAGTTTGTTGTTGTCGCCATTATGGCTATAGGTGAAGAATACTTGATTGCATACTGGCGTCTTGAAGCAGGTTTCAGCCTCGCTGGTGAGGCTACTTCGTTGCTCGTTTAAAGACAATGACTCGGTGCCGCACCCTTCTGGCTTCATGACTTTGACAATGTGTCTGCTTCCAGGGAACAGAAACACTACGAGTCGAGGTAAAGGTAACGCCATAACAGACTTGAGAGCCTTGAGACCACTGCGGTTCCACCACCTGCATAGTCGCGGAGCAAAATGTAAGTTTCACGTAGCATGCAGACTTTCTAGAAGTTCGGCTGTAGTGATCAGGACGATCACAATCCAACAGCAAAAATGTAAGATGAGTCTCAAGAAGGGCAGAAGCTGAGAGCAGGCTCTAAGGAAGAGCTGGTGTCAAAAGACAGACAGACATCGTCTGATGAGGAAGCAAAAGAAAAGGCAAAAAGATATGCAGGAAGTTGTGGACTAAAGACATATTAGAACCCGATCATCCATGTATGTTGTAAAGGCATGCTTACCGCGCTGGAAATTGAACCCAGGACCTCTTCCAAGACCGTCTTGAGGATATCAAGAGTTTGCTAAGGAAGAATCATACCACTGTTGAAGATGTTAGTGAATGTTCAGATGAGGGAGCAGTTTTGGTTGTACGAACCTAGACCACGCGCCCTGAGATCCCAATTGGATGAGAGAAGCAGTAATTAGTCTGCATGAATAGTCTGTCTGTCTCCTGCAGAAAGAAGGGCCGCAATGAGAACCATTGACATAGGAGAAATGAGAGAAATGTGCTGTGTGGCCGGATGCGGCGCCGGTCCCGCGCACAGACCTCACATTCACCGCTCTTGATCTCTTCTGCTGGGACGAGATCACTCTTTAGCAGTATTTCGTGGATTCTGTGAAAATGTCGAGAATGAGTCGTGCTTGGAACGCCACGGTTGTGATGTCGTGTTGTATCTAGCTTGTGTCAAGGTCGTGGTTTCTTCTTGGGACGTGTAGATGAAGCCGGAGCTTAGCCGACACGACCTGAAGACCAATTCTCAAGGTCGGAACCTAGACTCATGAGTAATTCACTTGTGTTTCCAAGCATGACTTCAGTACAGCTGCTGGTCCAAGGAACGCTGCAAAGGCGATGAAGAAGACAAGAGGGCGACCTTCGCTTCCTGTTGGCATCCTGGAAACCACGGCTGAAGCTTCCGGGATCCTTCCGCTCGTGGAAAGTGTATTTTGCCAACGTCTGCCGTTGCTCATGATCGCGGTACGCCCCCTTCTTTGCTCAGAGAAGACGTTTTTGAGGTGTGAGGTAGAGTGAGAAGCGAGTGTCTGTCAAATTTTAGACATGAAGTAAAGCCCTCACTCAAGCACGGAATCAGCGGAGGTAACACAGGCCGAGTGTGACCAACTTCAGCAATCAATTCGCCTCCATCCTGCACTCAGCTCAGGACGCCTATCTTTCTCTTCTAAGAGGAAACCTGTCAGCACAAAGGCCTCAGAACTGAGACCCGGCCGAGCCCTGGAGTAGAAGTTGAGAAACATCATCCGCATATGAACATTCGCATTACATTTCTGACATGACGTTACACAAAGCTATCAACAAGAAACAAGCAAGCTGTGTGTATTTTCATGATTAAAATTCCCCGTCATGCTTGTTCTTTCTCCCATCTATCACTGAAGGTCCTGCGTTGGCGACCAAGTCGGAGCAAGAGTGGCGTTTACATCGAGAGGACTGGTTGACTGGTCATAGTATTCTGGAGCTGGCATACCAGACAGGTCCGTGGCTGTCATGTCTGCGAGCGCGTCATCGAAGTGGTTCTGCTGTGGCTGGCCAATTGGGGTGTTCGCAGCGGCAGCAGCATCAAGAGCAGCTTGTAAAGCAGGATCGATGACTTCTTGGGTCTGAGTAAGATACTGCGCATGCTCATATTGCTGGGAGCCTGGCTGTGGAGTGGCTGACTGGACCGGGTAGTATGTTGGTTGCTGATGCTGAGTCTGGTATTGAGGGTAGATTGGCTGACCATAGCTGTTGTAGTGCTGCATCGGTGTGCTTGTACGAGAGCTGGAGAAGAGATCCTCTGAGACCTGGCCACCGGGCAGACCATAACCTCCAAGCGACTGTTGGCCATTGAGAGAGCCTGGAGTCGGCACACGTGGCGCGACATGGGCTTCCTGCATGTATGGACTTTGTTGGTACTGAGCGCTGGCATGCACGTACTGGCCTGTCCGTGGATCATAAGTCTGGCCGTATTGGTCGAAGGCGACATTTGATGGCAGAGGACGTCCCGGGTTGGCCCACTGGTACTGAGACTGCTCGTAGCCGCTGAGCTGGTGGTCATAGTATGGATTGGAACTGAAGCCGACATTGCTTGGAAGGTACGCTGGTTCTCGGTCGTTTCTTCTTTGTCGCACGTTGCGGCCACCACGATATTCGCCGTCAGGGTCGCGATCATCAAGGTCACTCGGCTCATCATCGTCGCTCATCTCATCTCGACGGCGCTTGTTGTTGGACTTGCTTGGAGAGAACTTATACTGTGGATGGGCTTCCTGATGATGCTGGCGCTCAGTCTTGGCCCACTCGTCAAATTGGTTGCGAACCTCTTCGGGCTCCATCGGCCAACTCTCGCCAGCTACGGCTGACACGACTTGATGATTGTTCTGTGAGCACCATTGCTTGGTCCGATTGGCATACGCTGACCTATACAACATGAAGGAGTTCATCGGTCGAGCGATGTAACCATTCTTCTTCTCCACCTCTTTGAGTCTTTCTTCTCGCGGTCGATTGACCCAGGCTTCGATGTCGCGAACAGGCACTGTCATATCCTTGGTCAAGACGGAGAGTGGTGCGGTGAGCTTTGGTGTCTTCGACTTGTCGAGCTTGTTCTTCTTTTCCTTCTTGGATCGGGGCGCTGGCGAACGAGTTCTTGATTTACCGGTGCTAAATGGAGAATCCGTTCGGCCTCTGGTCGAGCGACCACTCCTGGTGCGAATACCCTCGCTGGCCGTGTTGGAGCGAGGTGTTGGTGGGTTGTGGATGTAAGACTGCTCTTCCGAATAGAGCGCATTGTATCCATCTTGCTAATGTCCGGTCAGCAGATGTCTAAACTTGATCAAAGCCAAGAGCGCAGACTTACGTAGATACCAAGGCCTTTAGAGTCCTCCTGATATGCTGGGAACTGTTCAGTCGAGACTTGAGCATTGTGCTTCGCGACTTCTCCAAGGCCGTAGTCATCGTGTTCTGGCGACGGGCCTTGGTGAACAAGGGTGGTGGAAGTCATTGTTGCGGCTTGTTGTGGCGGTCGGATCGTGAGACCTGTGAGGGAAGAATTTCCGAAAGGCTAAAAGACCAATGCCTTCCAAGATAATCGGCGACAGTTGTCTGCATGTCTTGTAAGCATGGACCTCCATTGCGATGGTTGCTTCCAGTGGTTTGTCTTGCACGCCTGCATGCATGAACACCTCGCAGGAAGCCTAGGGAAGCAATACCTTGTGCGACTATCCGCTGCTAATGCACTTTGTCTGCGTAGTTCGGCTGTCGGATCGCTGTTCTTTGCTGCGGGCACGCGCACACGCTTGCCTTGTTGGCCTTTGCTATGCTCGCAAGGCTGATAGCGACCTTTGGGAAGTGTCGTTGTTTGATGGTAGGCTTTGTCTCGGGAGTGTCCAAAGAAGCTGACGAGCAAGCAGAGACAGAAAGGAAGTCAGGAAGAAGTCACACAAGATCCTTTGTGTACGCAGACGCTCAAGATACTTGTAGCAATACTGCCTCGCTGACTGAACTCGTAGACGAGCGTTCCCTGCGCTGAAGACGGACGACATACACCGCATCCGTAGCTGTCTTGAGCCCAGGCCCGTAGAGTCTCAGTCGGCCGCTTTCGGAAATCGAGCACTTGCACGATCTTTGCTGTGAGCATAGCTACGTCTCTAAGCTGACGAGATATAGGCAGTGCTGCTTCTCACAGAGCTCAAGGTGATAGAACAGTCAAGCGCCTCCAAGGATCCATAATTTCCCAAAAGATCTGCTCTGCTCGCACAGCTTGGATTGACCGCGAACCGCGCCACTTGGTCCCGTGTGGGACTGAGCTAGCCCCAGAAGCTGGCACGCTCGCTCTGTGCAGTTGCAATGTCCATCAGCGAGCAGGCCACAGCGTGCCTGGCGATCAGAGGTCCCACTAGTTCACAGCCGGTCGTTGACGTGCAGTAGTCATCTGGGCGGCGAAGCCTGATGCACAGGGATTGCGAGCGTGCTTCTTGGATTGCTATGAGACGACTCTGCATTCGCAGAATGTTTGTTACACACAGACGTCGATACTGCATTCCTCTGCATCCACACGCTAGCCCTATCCCCTCTGAAACCGCTCGCTGGTACTCCAATCGCGGCCTTGCAGAACCTATCTCGCATTCACACACAGAACCGCATGCGGACATTCATACCAAGTACCTGCAAGTACCTGCGTACCATTCTGCGAACGCAGCGTGACCCTGCCCCACCGCACGGATGCCTGCATGTTCGACCCAACGCTTGGGCGCTTGGGCGTTTGATGCTTGCACATGCTCTTCCCGATCGCTAGATGCCCACCAAGCCGCCGGTTGAAGTGTCTCATCACCGGTAGTGTGATCGTGCACGCAAGATGTGAAGGATGGCGGCGTGCTTTAGCGTTCAAAGCTGTACCTGCAGCTCACCTTGACGATTGATCACGGCAAGACTTGCAGCTTGTCCTGCATCTTCACACCTATCCTTGCGCCGGGCTACCAAAGAGTGTGATGAGGCTCTGCTCCGTGGGTGTCGGGCCTCCGCGTAGCTGAACTAGAGGACCATTAGCGCGCGAACCAACCATTTGCGTGCTGCGAGCAAGGAAGTTCGGCTGTCGGGAATGCACGCTAGCACTCATGCATCGAACCCTGTAGTACCGCCATGTATCAGATTTGCGCTCATTCCAATTAGTATCACGTCGCTTCATCGACGACGGAAATGGCTGCGGAAGCCGGTTGCAGTTACTGCCAGTAGGATTTTGTACAAAATGTAGGAATTGATTGGATACCGAGTATCGAATTTCATCCAACATTTGTACACCCTGTCGGACATTAATCGGAAGTCTCGAGCGCAGTCAGTGGAAGCCACAGCGATGAGTCGTCTGCTTTGGTCCACACGGGCAGCTGCACTGACACACGCCTCTTCTAACGTCAAGTTGTGCAACAGAGGCTGACCCCACAGCTCAACGTCTGGTAGCCTTGAACTCTCATCTCCATATATCATAGCCTTCAGCTGACTGCTTCAAAAGTTGGAATACCAGGAAGGCGGCCATGGTTACCATCGGATATTGGGAGGATTCAGAAGCCAGGAGGAACTTTACGCCGCTGTCAAACACAAGGTTGATGCATGATTGCGTGCTTCTCGCGCGTAGCGGTCTCTCCGAAAGTATGCGGATAGGTAGGCGATATTGAGTTTTCGGCTTCACAGTAGATAGGCACAAGTGCGCCAAATTGTTGTGAGAACGTGCTGCTGGCGTGTGTCGTCCGAAATTGGTTAGACGGCTGCGTCCTGATGGATCCTGTGCTCGCAACACATGCTTTAGGCACTTTGCACGCAGATGAGCAGGAGCAGCACACCATTTCATGCAACGAGAGAGATCGTTCACGAGTCAGCCATCTCCTGGTCCCCATCCTCCGCCTCATCTCCGTCTTCAATACCTTCCCATTCAGATTCATCTTCGTCTCCGCCCTCGGCTTGTTCGTTTTCCGGACCCAATACCATGTCAAGGCTTTGGACCAGCTCCTTGGCGTGCTCGAAGAGCCTCTCATCCTCGTAATCGAGCTGATCATACAGGTTGAGAGCAGTCTTGAGCCACTTACGACTGCCCTTCACTGCTCGTTCGAACTGTGCCTGATTCGCCGACGACGTATCACCAGCGCCAGTATCCATAGCTGACTCCTGGTTCGAATCGGCGATGGCTTTGTTACCTTCAGCAATCAGATGCTGGCACCAGCCTCCTAGGTACCACGCCTCAACACTCTGGTCATCCTCCTGAACCAGCCGGTGGAGGACTTCCATTGCCTCCTTCTCCATCCTAGCCTCCATGAGCAGCCTTGCCAGCGACACCTTGGTCGCGAAGTCGGGCACTGCGGGGTCCTCGGGCTCAAGGTCTATCCAGATATCCAGTGAGCGTCTAAGCGCTGACTTGGCATCCTCGTGCCGCTGCTGTGACAATCGCACAGACGCCAATGTCTGCAGCACCTCGGGACTTGCCTCGTCTTCCACGGCCATTGCTTCTGTAATCAGGTTCTCGCACCGAGCCTCAGCATCGTCTTCCCAAGAAAGATCAGTCATGTAGACCTCCACAATGCCGCAGAGTGCATTGGCTAGCTTGCGCTTCTTCTCAACACGCATCATAAGTAATTCTTCCTCGCTCAGTCCAGAGACCTCGCCACTTTCAAGGGCAGCGATCTCATGCTGCAAGGCCTTGGCTCCTTTCTCAAACCAGTCCAAGCTCTGCTTACCACCTTCGTCGTTGAGTTGGGCAAGCCATAGGAACTTTTCGGCGCCGCCACCAAGTGCCTCCGGCACCTTGCCTTCGGGGTCGAGTTGTACAGCTTGCTCGAAGTAATCGCGGGCCGATTCCACGGCACCCAACTCGATGCTGATCTCGCCCAGCAGATTCACGGCCGGAAGCTTTTCTGAGATTCCGCGATCCTGCACCTGGGACCATAGTTGCTTTGCGACTTTGAGTGCTGCTTCTGGCTGAGACTGTTCAACCAAGTCCAATGCAGACGCGTATAATTGTTCCGGGGACTGCTTGGAGGCGGACATTTTGCTCTTTTCTTTCGATACTCCGTTGGTACGCGCCTTGTTCTTCGTCTTTGCCATGGAGTCGGGTCTCGTCAGCTGAGATGTTTCCGATGTGGTCGACGAGTGCGAAATGGATGTTGTCGGCGCTATGAAATTTTGAGCCATGCGCTAGCCAAAAAGCTTATCGATAACACTCGGCTCTGGTTGCCGTGTCATGACAGCCCTCTCCCAGTAACCAAGATCCAGAGCTGTCGTGTTTGTTCGACCGCAGAGAGGGATTCACTGCCGCTCAGTTGTGTTCTTGCAGCACTCCAGCCCATCTTGCACCTGCCCAGCTCGGCGCACTCCGCAGGACAGAGTGCATCGTCGGCAGTGACAACATCGGCGAACTTCGGCTGCAAGGACACGCGTGAGTGAACTGTGAACGATTGCCCAGCATGGGTCGGGAAGAGCAGCAAGAGGAGAGGGAGGTGTTGGACTCCATTTTCCCGGAAGAAATACAGGACATTTCAGAAACGGAGTATCGAATCACAATCAAGCTGGAGGCGTCACAAGAGTCAAGCGAAGAAAGTGAGGATCCTACTATTATCCTCAATGTCCGATATCCAGAAGCATATCCAGATGTGGCTCCCATATTGGACATCACACAACCTCCCAACGCCCCTAAGCATGCCCATCTTGATATTCAAGAAGATAAGGCAAGATTACTGGAAGCCCTTGAGCCCACCATTGAAGAAAGCATGGGAATGGCTATGGTATTTACACTCGTCAGTACACTGAAAGATGCTGCGGAACTTCTTATAACGGAGCGACAAAAGGCGATAGAGGCACTAAAAGAGGTCGAGGCACGCAAGGCAGAGGAAGAGGAAAACAGGAAATTCGAAGGTCAGAAGGTCACAAGAGAGACTTTCTTAGCATGGCGGGACAGCTTCAAGAAAGAAATGGAAGAGCAAGCTGCGAAGCGACAGGCAGAGCTTGAAGCAGAAGAGAAGAAGAAGCGTGGAGGCAAGACCGAGGAGAAGAAATTGACGGGTAAGCAATTATGGGAGCAAGGACTGGCTGGTAAGGGAGCAGATGAGGAAGAAGATGGAGAGGACGCAGTCGAGGCTATGAAGGACTTGAAAGTCGAGGGTTGAACAGATCACGCTCTCCAGAAGCTGCTCCTTTCTGCTGGGCTGAGGCGACTCAGTATCAAGGCTGGATCTGAAGGCTAGAAGCTGGCGAGCTTGGAGTGGGCCTTCAGTCGCTCGCGGCAAACATATAGTTGCCATCTAGAGGATTCGGTGGACTACCCAGCTCATATCGAGCTTGACCGTTGGATGTCCGCTGAATGACGAGACGGCCGTGGCCACAATCCGGTCACAAGCAAAAGCTGGCTACGGCGCATCAGACGCCATTTTATGAAAGCCAGAAAGCAATTCGATGAGACCTTCGTGGGCTTCGTGTCTATACAAGAACAATCTCCATGTCTCGAGTCTCTGTTCCATTTTTCTAAATCTAGTGGCTTCCTCACGTGAAGTGGCGAAACAGCCTAAACCTTAATGAGACACGCGACTGCCTAACGCGTGCCACTTTAAACCGCGAACTTCGCCAAACACCACGTCCAGTATCAACACACATATCGCATTTTCGCCATAGCGACGATGGCGGAGGACGACGTGCCAAGCGATCTGCTCTTCGAAGATGTCGTCTTCTCCATGATCCCTAGCGAAGAGCTCGAGCAATGGCAAGTCAAAGAGCTCAGCAGAGCCATCACCACCAGCGGCGGCCGACACGTCCCACTGAGCGAGCACGACCAGTCGATCAACAACATCGACCAAATCACGCACATCATCTCCACTCACGTCGACTTCCCGCAATACACTCAATGCCTCGAGCGCGGCATCTACGTCGTCAAGCCCAGCTGGGTATTGACGTCGGTGCACAAGAAGAAGCAGACATCACCACGCCAGCATAGCCCGGACCCGAGTCAATACTTCCAAGATGTCGTTGTGACCTGCGGAGACCTGCCTGAGGGCGATAAGGAGGCTATTGCTGCCGGTGTCATCGCTCTTGGCGGCACGCACAGCTCTGGCCTCACTAAGATGGTCACGCATCTTGTCACCAACACCCTCAACCACCAGAAATGTCAGGTCGTCGATCAGAAAGGGCTGGACATCAAGGTCGTCTTGCCACACTGGTTTGACGCCTGTGTCAAGCTGGGCAAGAAGATTAGAGAGAAGCCATACCTCTTCCCAGATCCTGAGGTCATGCGCCGAGTTAATCTCTCTGCACCACGACCCTCGCCAACGCCGCAGCTGCGTGGAGCGAGCTCCATCATCACTGCAGAACAATTCGGGACTACCCCTCCACCAAGTCCTGCCAAGTCTAGATTATGGCTCAATGCCTTCATGGGCAAGCGGGTCTACCTTGCTGATGACCTCGAGCTTTCGGACCATCTTCGCTCGACACTCGTTGGTCTGATCGAACAGGGCGGCGGCACCGTCACGCCTCGTGTTGATCTCTGTGGTATCTACATAGGCTACTTCCGCGATGGGCCAGCTTACGTGGAAGCCTCCCAGGCAGGCAAGGAGGTCGCGAATCTGGCATGGCTGTACCATGTAATCAATCGCAACAAGTACACAAGCCCACTGCGAAAGCTTCTCCACTATCCTGTCCCCAGAGGCGGCATTGGCGGTTTTGAGCACCTAAAGATCAGTCTATCAAACTACTCTGGCGAAGCACGTACCTACGTTGAGAACTTGATCAGATTCAGCGGCGCAGAGTACACGAAGACAATGAAACAGGACAACACCCATCTCATTACAGCTCACAAGACCGGCGAGAAATGTGAGGCTGCCCAAGAATGGAACATCTCGATTGTCAACCACCTTTGGCTCGAGGAAAGCTTCGCGAAATGCGCCATCCAGTCTCTAACCAATCCAAAGTACACCCACTTCCCAGCACGGACGAATCTAGGCGAAGTCACCGGTCAGACGAGTCTTGACATGAAGAGCGTTGAACGCCGTTACTTTCCCAAGCCGAAGTCACCGCAGAAGCCCAAGCTTGAGGAGCAACCAGCCTCGAAGCAAGCTGTGCCGGCATCAAGCACGCTGAAACACGCCGCCCCTGTCTCCGATGTCATGGACCTGGATGTGCCACTGCCTGTCGAAGAAGAGGATGGGCCCGAAGAGGACGATGAGCAGGCTGAAGCTGAAGAGGAAAAAACATCAAAGGTGACCAAGAAGTCAAGAGGTCGGCCACGGAAGTCTGATGCAGCATCAGTAGCCACTCCTCGACTTCCCAAGGAGAATCATTCGCGTATGATCACGAGCACTGGCAGAGCGTCGAAGCAGAAAGCCCTCAGTAGTCTTCACACACAAGCTGAAGACATCGCACTATATCAAAAGGAAACCAAGCGCAAGGGTGGGGTTGTATACGGCGGCAGACCCTCCAGTCATGCCGAGGACTTTGTGTCTTCCCCTGCCCCTGCTAATCGCACCTCGAAGAAGCGAACCAGCGATGAATACGAGGCTTCTGCTTTGGATCCTGATCTTAGCGATGGAGAGACACAAAATGTCGGCAGCAAGCAGAAGAAAGCCAAGACCGCGGCCTTTCCGGAAGTGAAGTACAAGATGATGGTCACTGGCGACGATCGATGGGTCGACAACACTCGCAAGGAGAACGCTGACAGAAACGTACTGAAGCAGCTTGGTGTGGAACTCACAACAGATCCAAAAGATGTGGACATCCTGGTTGCTCCAAAGCTGTTACGCACCAAGAAATTCGTTTGCGCCCTTGCTGGTGCGCCTCTCGTGGTCGACACATCCTTCTTGGACGCTGCGCTGACAAAGAAGAAACTCATCGTGGACCCACCTATGTTGAAGGATCGTGAAGGTGAAGAGCGGCTCGGATTCAAATTGACGGAATCACTCAATCGCGCAGAGGTCAACGATCGCAAGCTCTTCCGCGGCTGGTCGATATACGTTACGTCTGATGTCAAAGGCGGATTCGACACATACAAGGACATCATTAAGCTCAACGGTGGCAATGCCTTTGAGTACAGAGGCCGTACAGGCATGAAGTTTCCCAAACGCCAACCACTCGAAGACGATGCTGAGGCCGGAGCAGAATCGCAGAATCAAGGCGACGACTCTGAATACAATCGCGTCTACCTCGTCTCAGGTCCAAGCGATGCGGAGATCAAGCTCTGGAAGACTTTTAGAAACGAAGCAAAGAAGCAGGACCTGGAAGCTCGTGTTGTTACGCCGGATTGGCTGCTGAACTCTGCTCTCAGCCAGCAAATTGTGTCGGGAGACAAGTTCCTGCACGACGATGAGTCTCTGACGAGCCAACGTGCTGGTTGAGTATCCCAATACTTATTTGTACATGATTCTACGGAAGGCCAAGTGTTGACAGTGCATCTTGTAGGGTTCGCGTGGGATTTTCGACCTTTGCTGAGGAAGAGATGTACCGTCGGGAGGAATGACTTTGGAAGCATTGTGAGGAAGCGTGTGCGCTTTTCGATGGATGGTGGGGCTTGATATTAGCGTCGGCGCTTTCTGGTGCAAATATTACGAACTGACGGCTCTTCTGAACAGGAAGTGTTCTTCCAATTTCCTCCATTGTCTCATGTTTTGCAGTCACGAAGCTGCAATGCTAACACGCATTTCGCCGGTCCCACATCTCACTGACCTTGCGAGATCCCATGCTTCTTACCATAATTGTACACCTTCGCTTCAAGATCGGGCCCGATGAACAACCAAGCTATCGAAGTGATCCAGCTAAAGACAGTATCCACGAACCAATTATTCCTCGGACTGCCCGCCAACGCGCTCGCCCTCATGGCATGACCCAGATACTGTGTCGTAATGAGATATCCACCGCTTTCAAGACCACTAATAGCTGCTTTGGCAACTTCGTCCTCACTCTGCGCCGGATCACCAGCTTCTAGAATCTTGGTGACTTCATGCTTAGACTTCTGCTCATTCTCATGACCAGGTGAAAGAATAGTTCCAGGACAAACGCAGTGGATCTTGATATCTGCCGCGGGGCCATTGATAGGATCCTTCCGTCGTGCGCCATTGTACAGATTGACTTCAGATCGCAAGGTGTCTGCCAGAGAGCGCATAGCGGCTTTGGGAGGTGAGTATGGTCCGTATCCTGCGACTCCTACGAAACAGGCTGTGCTCGATGTCATGATAAAGTGTCTTGGATTTGCGGATGAAGGTGGTGTTGATTTGTCTGAACTTGGCTTGATCCAGGTTTTTAGCGTTGATTGTGCGAGGTAAGCTGCGGCCATGTAGTTTACTTCCATTTGCTGTTTCAAGGTGTCCACGGGAGTTTCGACGAAGAGCATAGGTTGAGACATTCCGGCGTTAGCCCATACGACGTCGGGTGGGTTGCCATTGTTCCAGGCGGTCACTTCTTGGATTACTCGTTCGTTCTCCTCTGGCTTCGTCAAGTCCGCACTGATGGAGAGGAATCGTTGTTTTTGCGCATCCTTTGCTGCCGCCTGTAGACTTCATTAGCGTTTGAGACACACCAAGGTATAAAGCAAATCTCACCTGTATGTACTGCAAAGTTTCATCAAGTGTCTGCTTATTCCGAGCAACGATCACGACGTTCGCACCCTTTTGAGCTAAAAGCTTTGCCAGCCCTCTGCCCATACCCTGGGAGCCGCCGGTAACGACAACAGTCTATTCAATATCTCAGTACCATATCTCAAGCGCAAAGCTTGAAATTGTGTTCTTACTCGACTTTCCACATTGAAGTGGTTCTTTCTTGAAAAGACACCCATAATGTCCAGCGCAAGGATGAAGAGAAATCCGCATAGGCAGACTGATACCCAGAAGAGTCCTAGAGCCATTAAATTTGATATTCAATGCGCATTTTTGGCTGCTGCTGTGATGCACAAAAGATCAGATCGGTATGCATGAACGTTGTTGTCCAGATGCAAGACCACCAAGTTTCCAGGAGCATCGCAGCTTCCGCTTCCGCTCTCGGTTTCGTTCTCCGCTAGCCTGGTCTCTCCGCTAAGCATGTGATGCACTTATTAGCTGTCAACACCATCGATTATTCCCGACTGCTATACCGACAGAAGTGACCAAGCCCGTCCAAACAGTCAAGATGGTCTACTACTTCACCAGCAACGTGGTGAGCCCAGCGGCCTACATCTACATGGGCAAAGACAAAGTCGAGAGTAAGAACCAAATCGCACCCCCCACCTCTCTTCCCAAAAAGTCCTAACTCTTGTAGAGATGAGGATCTCATAGCGCACGGCTGGCCCGAAGACATCTGGTTCCACGTCGACAACCTCTCCTCCGCCCACGTCTACCTCCGCATGACCCCCGGTCAAACCTGGGACACCCTCCCGACCTCCCTCCTCACAGACTGCGCCCAACTCACAAAAGCCAACAGCATAGACGGCAACAAAAAAGACAACATAATCGTAATCTACACACCATGGTCGAACCTCAAAAAGACGGGGGACATGGCGACAGGACAAGTAGGATTTCATAACAATAAATTGGTCAAGAAGGTATATGTCGAGAAGAGAGAGAATCCGGTTGTGAATCGTTTGAATAAGACGAAAGTGGAGAAGTATCCGGATTTGAGGGCGGAGAAGGAAGAGAGGGATCGAGAGGAGAGGAAGAAGGAGAGGATTGCTGCGCAGGAGAAGAAGAGGGAGGATGCGAAACTTGCGGAGGAGAGGGCGCAGCTCAAGTGGCAGAAGGAACATATGTATGATGATGTGCATACGGAGGATCAAATGAGGAGTAATGAGGATGGCTTTGATGATGACGATTTTATGTAAGGGGTATCATTGGATGATGTGTCGAGGACATATGCAAGTCTCGATCGCGACATGAAGGAAGAGGACGATGGCGACAGGAGTATGGCGCATACAGGTGCCAGGCACGATTTTTGGGCTGTCGCGCAGTCTCAATTAAACACTCCAATCGATTTATACCGATCGTACGTGGCAAAGGTGAGGTCAGAATGGAAGGGATCAGGATGGAAGGCCGTCCACAGTACTGGCTCTACGTACGTACTCAGCGGTTGACAATGCTACCTGGCAAAACTTTTGCATACCATTCATCATCTCCGTTCTCGTGCAAAATGGTCACCAAAGGTGCGGGTGTTACTACTGGCGAACTAGATGTAGTCTCGGTCTACAAAGCTCTGGATCATGCCTTCCGGCGTAGCTTCATACTCCTTCAAGACCACGTTGTCGCCCTCCAGTAACGTGTTGGCCTGCACGAACACCTTCCTTGGCTTTGCCTGCCGGATCACTTCTGGCCGCAACTTCGTAGCATACCATTCGTCCACGTTGGTATAGGTCTCGTATAGCTTCTTGCCAGCAGTGAAGTCAGCTGTCGCTTTGAACACCTGCAGCTTCTGCAAGAACTTATTGACGACTGGACGACCATGCGATTCGATTTTGTTCCGATCCAGGAAGATGGTGAGATCTGAGAGATCGTCCTTCGTGGACCGTAGCTCACAGAACTCCTTGCCGGCTTCGAGGAAGACCTGCAGAATCGCAAAACGTGCTTGCATGTGAGCTTGTCCCCATTTCCGTGAATTTGGATCCCAGAATTGCAACGCAGCAACCTGTGGCACAGCTGTTAGCGAAAATATCTCAAGGAGGGACTTAATGAACTCACTCCCGCACGAGCCATCTGGAGATAGCAGACAAAGAGGACATCTCCAGCCACACCATTGATGTCTTCCTTGCCGTCACCGAACCCGAAGATTTTCAGGATGCTGTAGTCGGGTCACAAGCTCATTGCAACGCTCTCAGCACGGCACTCTTCGTAAGAAGGACCCATGCCTCCAAACACAGTTCCCCAAGTCTCACCGGGCTTGTACCAGGAATCGACTGGTTTGCCGGTGACAGGGTTCTGGGGAGGATTCTTCACGTCGAAATTGTACTCGCCTGGTGACGTCTCTTGCAGAAGCTTACCACAGCCGTGCCCAAGCAGCTCATGGAGTCCGACTTGGACCTCGAAGGCTTCGTCCTTGTATTTGTCCCAAACATCCTGGTCCTCCTCTCGTATGAATGGAGTGGGCTCTTTGGGTGCGCTGGCGCTGAGAACATTTCCAAGGGATACATTCTTGAATCCTTCTGTCTGCCTCACTGAGTCGTAATTTGGAATCTAGGTAATATGGTCAGTCCAGTGATATCATCCAGTGATATGTGCTTCAACTCACATTGATACCAGCAGGGATTCCAGAGCCAGCGAATGTTAGCACCTCAAGCGATGTGAAGTCGGGAGAAAGGAATTTGTCCTTTTCAAACTCGGCACCCCATGGAAGCTTGGGTATTTGAGCAGGAGCCGATTCGACAAGCTTTCCGAATGCCTTAGTTCTCTCCTTGTTGACCATGGCAGCAAAGCCTTCCCATTCGCCACGTATACCATGCGGATCTCTGTAAGTCTCGATAAAGCCAATGTTGCACTCCACCATTGGACCTTTATCTTTGATCCAGTGCCGCTGTGAGTCCAGATGAGCAAACATGGAGCCATCATGGAAGCTGGCGACATATTCGCCTTGCATGAGATCTTCCTCCTTGTTCAGGGCATACTTCTTTGCTTCTGCAAGATTGCGTGCGATCTTGCCCATCTCTGCTGCGTGGTCGCCGAAAGCCAACTTGACTTTCGTCCCCTTCAGTGGCCCATCTGGTAGCGTCCATTCTGACTCTTTCAAGTCGCGACGTGCAGGATCAGCCACGGCGGAAGCAATCTTCAGGTCGAAGCTACCATCCGAGTTCTTCTGCAATCTGGTGTTTTCAGGCATGAGTCCCATATCCTTGAAGAAGTCGGAGACGATAGCGATCTCTTCAGTCGTGATGTTAGGCGAGTCTGGATAGTATGTGGAGACATGGCCTTGATCTGGATAACCCAGGTGCATCGCGGCGATTGAAGAAGACTCGTAAAGATCTCCTTTGAACCGCTTGTACAGCTCGTGAGCCTCGTTTGAGGTCTTGGCGAGAGCTTCGAGCTTGTCATTCTTGATACGCGGAATGAACTTGGAATCACCAAAGGACTTGAAATTGCCGGTGTTGCCCAGGAATTGCGCGACATAATTCAGAAAGTCCTTCAACTCGGTGTCGGACAAGTTGGCTTCTGTCTGTAGCTTCTTCCAGTCGCCTGTGAAACCATAAGCGGCATGCAATCAAGGGGATAGCAATAGTCACCATTGCAGTTCTTGTGAAGAGCGAGCACGAAATCGTAAATGGCTTCTGATTCCGGCGATACTTGGCGCAGGTTCACTCTGACATTGTGATCAGCAGCGAAAATGCAATGGCGAAACACGAAATCCTACCTCGTGCCGGCAAATGCTGCGCGTGAGATGTAATGAGCATATGTCTTCTCCTGCTTGGACCTAGATGGAGTGAGCAGGCGGTCAACCTTGATGAGTGGACGTTTGTCTGGGCCTGCAACCTACAAGGCTTCGAAGTGGGGTTTGATCGCCAAAGGCACTATCGTTGGAGGGTCATCTGCCAAATATTGCTTGAGCGTGTGATCGTCTATGGCGTTTTCGAGCATCTTTGGCAGTATGCAAACTTGATCTCGATGTCGTTAGTATAGCGTGGCAGATCAGTCGCGCTCGTGTGAGCATGGACATGTGGCAGGACAGACCAGTTGGTGGGGAAAGTGGTCCCTTGCATTAGCGCGACTCAGATGGTTACGCTGGCGACAGGGAATAACATCAAAGCAGTGTGAGGTTGTCAAGTCAAGTCAGTTTCAATTGTGCCTTGGCCAGCATGTCGACGGCATTCATTGCGTTGCTGGAGATTGTTACTTGGAAAGGAAGACGATAGTGTGTAGACTGTTATGCTTTCATTTCATGCTGAACTTCGTACAGATAGATTAGTGCATGTACAATCATGCCTCAATGTGCCATGTTCGCTGGGGGTATAGTATCGTGATAAACAGATTCTGCTGGCCATGCGCCTTGAAGCATGATCCAACCAGAAAGCTTTCCAATTTTTGCTCTTCATGAGTGCTCGACAGAACCATGGCGCCTGAGGTCGAATGCCTCAAATCTGAGCCTTGTCATCCTCCATTTTTCGTATTCACACCTCTACAAAAGGCCAACGAAAAGAGCACCGAGACCGAGAACGGCACCCGAGGCAATCTTGAGGTTGGAGTTTGCGGCGGCCGAAGAGGTCTCGCCGGCGCTGCTCTCGGTGGAGGAAGCAGATTCGGTGGAGGTTCCCGTAGCAGTGTTCTCGGAGTCTGAGCCAGTGGCAGTACCAGTTGCAATAGCTGCGCTGGAGCCGCTGGTGACCGACAGACCGGTTGCAGCACCGTTAATGACGACGGTCGTGCTCGAGCCAACGGAGACCGCGAAAGAAGTGCGCGAAGTGGAGTTTCCGATGTTGATGCCCAGAGTGGTGATGCCCTCTGGAAGACCAGCTGGGACCACGGCGACTGCTGGTTGAGAGGTCTCGGCGGCAGGTTGTGGGACGTTGCTGAGAGTTGGCATACCAGTGACAACGCCATCGGAGTTGGTGAGGGAGAGGAAGTTGGTCATGGTCTGTGACTAGGTCAGCATTCCACTGGGACGACGCGACCGCGTTCGCGAAGACTTACGTTGCTGTATGTGTAGGTCGACGAGATAGTGGAGCCAGACTCTACGACTGGGACTACGGTGGGCGAGGCAGTCGACGAGGACTCGGATTGCGCGAACGCAGCGACCACGAATGGCGCGATGGCAAGACCGGAGTAACGCATGTTGATTGTAATGTGGTATCTGTGGGTTGTGGTATTAAACTGTTTGTCGTATTATCGCTGAAATCGTGAATCGAAAAGTGTTTGATTGTAGCGACTGCAAGAATTGGTAAACGATTGAGGTCTGCGGTAAGGGGCAGCAGGCGCGAACGAGCGAGGGCGAGGGCAGGATGGTTTATATTGGGCAAATGGCAGGCGAATGGAAGCAGGATCGAAGGACGCTTGGACCCTCAATCTCTCTAAAGACAGCCACGCTAAGTTTCCAAGACTTCATGGGTTTCACAGCAACAACCAATAGTGTGATCTGCCGGGATCCATTTTCGCCTTCATTCAGACTGGTCGAGATGCGTGGCAATGCCTTTCGCGTGCAGTCGTTGATGGCAACAACTTGAAAATACACAGGAAGGTTGTGTAGCTGCAGGTACATGCTGTCTGTACGAAGCTCTGGTGACGCGTCTTTGATCGCTGGAAATAGCAGCGCTGTCCCGTCGCGGGCTGCCTCGAATAATCAAGAAATGCACCAGACAAAGTCACAAGTTGCAGACGGTTGACCGTCTCAACACGAAGCACGCCACAGCGTGGAGAAATGCATTTCGAGCCGTCTCGCCGTGTTCCGTCTTGTTGACCAGGATGTTTTTGAGGCTCTGCGACAAGAGGACGACAACACGCGCAATTTTTGACTTTGATCTCCTCATGCACCTCGGGCATTTGTGGCGGATTCGGACTGGGACTCCCGGACATCTTGGCTTGGCTGGTTGCCGGAGTGGATGGGTCTGCGTCTGCATCTGCATCTCACGACAACAGCCGATGACAGTCAGACACATGACGGACATGGCGGCCTGCGCAAGCGGCTGTTGTCAACGACGTCCGTTGTACGATGCGTGGTGTGGCTCCACAGGGCTGATCAGAAATATGTGTGGTTGTCAAGGCGAGGTTTCCTGGTCGTAAGAGTTAATAATTTCAGTACCCTCCTTCGCATTGGTGAACCAGGTATGTTCTTACATTGACGGGAGTGGCAACACACCCAATTTTCTCGTGTTTGAGAGTGTGACACAAAGCACCACAACCGTGGCTACTGTAATGCAATGTCGCTGGCGCTCGTGGGTCACAGCAGCATGTCTCGGCTCCCAGAACTTGACAGAACGCTTGCGAATTTTGACAGGCGAAATGAGCTCTCCACGCGAAAGTTCTCTGCACAAGTTGTAACGAGCAGGAGGGAATGAAGCAGTGGTTGGAGATCGGTCAGATTTCAGCTAAACATTATCATCTGCTCTGGAAAGACCCGTCCCAGGTCTATCTCTATATCAGCCGAAGATCGGCGTTCATGTCCAAGATGTTCATCTAATCACCTCACACGCTTAACATGCGGTGATGTAGAGGCCGAGCGAAGATGGGTTCCAATCCTGCAAATCCAAGGTTAGTGCTTGTTCGATATGTATGCATCAGTTGGCTCAGGAACTCACCTCGAAAAACTCCAGTTGCAGTCCGTTGCTGCTAGAGAGCTCGATGCTTTCAGTAGTGCCAGCAGCACAAGCTCCAGTCTTGACAACATAGCTGTTACCAGCCTGGATGTCAACAGTGTTCAATGTCTCATTCTTGGCCGGGCAGGTGTTGTAAGTCGTAGACTCTGTGGCAACCCCCGAGAGCGAGTCGAACTGGATGCCACCCTCGTTGTTCCAGCTCCAAGCAGAGGTCTCAAGATCCTCTTGCTTAGGGAAAAGGAAGATCACGGAGCATGTCTTGCCTTCGTACTCTTGTGGGATGTCGAAGTTCATGATGGTCGAGCAATCCTCATTGACAGTCGCATTGTACTTGGAGCCATATGAAGTGTCTGGGTAGTCCTTTGCGATCCAGGTGATCAGGTGAGGAGTCTGGTAAGCACCGGAAAGAGAAGTCTGACAGGCTGTGGCCGAAGTAGAAGTTGCGGGGACAGTGCCAGATGGGACGCTCGTGTACACTGAAGTGGTACCAGCAGTACCGGTTGGTGCTGGGACGCTACTGTTGCCCGCTGGGACCGACCAAGTCGTTGCGAATGTGGTTGGCGTGCTGATCGCAGAGGTCTCTTCCGTGCAGGTTGTCGACTCAGATACAACTGGAGTCGAAGCTGCTGGCGAGGATGGAACTGCGGTTGGGACAGTAGTGGACTCGGAAACGGCAGGAGTCGATACCACAGGAGTCGATACAGCTGGAGTCGATACGACTGGGGCAGACACACTCTGAACACTTGTTGAGGTCAGTTCTTCAGAGCAGCTGGTAGACTCGGACACAACTGGAGTGGAGACTGCCGGCACGCTCTCCGTCACCGCTGGGACAGACTCGCTCGAAGACTCAACAGGGTATGATGTAGCTGGAGTTTCGCTAGCGACTGATGAGGTGCTGACAGCAGGAGTTCCGTACCCAGGTACTGACTCTGTCGACGAGGTCACAGGAACGGAAGCCACTGGCGAGCTGGGCGTTTCAGCTGGGACAGACTCGCTTGGAGCAGGGACGCTTGAAGTGGCCACAGATGTGAAGACAGACTGGGTCTGGTATGTGTTGTAGATGGTCGTGCCGCTACTGACCGCAGTCTCGGTTTCTGGGCATTCGCTGGTGATGACTGTAGTCAGGATGGTGACGGTCGACTGAGCCGAGCTCGGGTATGGAGCGATGGAAGAGACCGAAGGAATTGGAGTGGACTCGGCTGGCGAAGACTCTTCAGGAGTAGAGACCGCTGGTGGAGCTGTCTCCATGCTGCTCACAGAGCTCTCGATGCCAGTGCTGTATTGCGGCACAGATGGTACAGAGCTCTCGACTGGCGAAGTCTCTACAGGCGTCACCGAGCTTTCGATACCAGTGCTATATTCTGGCACAGGGGGCACGGAGCTTTCGACTGGCGAAGTCTCAACTGGCGTTGAGGCAGCAGGCGTAGTCTGCGAGCCATAACCAGGAACAGAAACCTGCGAACTCTGGCCTCCATAACCAGGAACAGTGGCGGCAGTCTCGACAGAGCTTGTCTCTGCAGAGCTGACTCCGGGAACATATGCGGACGATGGGCTACCGTAGCCTGGTACAGAAGCTTGCGAAGTCTCTCCTCCATAGCTTGGTACAGTAGCAGCAGTCTCCATTGAGCTGTACTGTGGAGCGGAAGCAGACGATGGGCTTCCATATTCAGGTACAGAAGCCTGCGAAGTCTCGCCGCCATAGCTTGGTACGGTAGCAGCAGTCTCCACTGAGCTGTACTGAGGGACGGAAGCTGATGACAGGCTTGAGCCACCACCATAGGCAGGGACAGTAGCTTGCGAGTAGGTCGGAGCTGTAGCAGCAGAGGTGCTAGGCGAGGCAGCTGGGATACCGCCAGTCGACTGGCCATATGTTGGAGGAACGCTCTGACCAGCAGACGAAGAAGGATAAGGTGGAGCCTCAGAGGAGTATCCTGGAACGACAGGCACTCCAGTTCCAGCTGCTCCTGTTGGATAGTAGGATGCAGCAGTGCCGGTAGGGTATGAGCCTGCTGCGCAAGTCGCATTTGTGCTGAGCTTGATTGGGACACACTTGTCCTGGCCCTTGAGCCATTGGGTGTAGACATTGTACTCGGTGATGTAAGGGCAGGCATAGAATTGATCGGAGCCTTGGTAGAGGATGCTACCGTTTTGAGCAATAGTGAAGCCGTATGTCGGTGGCTTGTTCAAGTCACACTGGAATTGATGGGTAGCGTCGTTTGTAAGAGTCACCTTTTCATAGCTATTAGCAGACGATCTTTCAAGCAGATGACCCGATACTTACAATGCAACCACGACCAGCCTCGTCAACGATGCCTCCATTGTTGTAATGGTAGGTTGCTGGCGCATAGCTACCATTGATGCGGTTCTGGCCGTCCTCAAATTGACCCATCACACCATCGACGCCTCCAGAAGAAATAATCTGAAAGCCGCAAGAGCTTGCATCGCTGCGGCGGAATGCAGCGGCTGAGGCTGTCGCAGCCAGAGAGGCCGCAGCGAAGAAAGATTTCATCATAAAGCGAAAGAAAAAGTGCAATTGTATTGAATGAAAGTCAAGAGAAAGCTCTTCAGTAGTAAAGTGTAGAGACAATAAGAAAAGAGTCAGTGGTCAGACGAAGGGTGGGCAAAACGAGAAGCATAGATCCTGTTATACATGTGTGCTGGATGTACGTGATCGTAAAGCCCGGCACTGTCGAGTGGAGCCCATACTTCCAAATTTGAAGGTCTTTTCGAAGAAAGAACCATGATCTTTGATCCACAGTAAGCATGATGGCAGAGTGACAAGGTGTCTCTCATCGAGTTCTGCCTATGAGAGAGCAGCGTATGTGGTCGCGATGCTGAACTGGGTAGGCGGGTCTAGCAGCAGCGGACGCACCGCCGAGAACGTGAAAGAACGATCGGCAGGTACAGCGTGGAGAACATAGCCTTACGCGGCCTGTGCGGACGTGGTCTTTCTAGAAAAGGTCAACTTGTGGTCACCCCATAAGATCGCTCTTGAGGCTAGAAGTCCGAGCCATACTTCAGTGTTTCAGGTCGCACGAGAAGCGGCCGATGCCTTCCACGAACGTGGAACGCGAGGTCGTACACTACTATGAAGGGTGTGGTATATCGGTGAGGCCGCGTTGACATGAGAATATGGAAGCTTTCACCTTGGTCAGACCCTGGACCGTAAGCCTCATGTTGAGCTTGGGATAGCTGTTTGTGCTTTCTTTTCTCAACTGTGCTCAGCAAGGAGAGCCTGTAGCCGTTGTAGTGGCCCGAGCAAGTTTTGTCGACATGACGGTATTGAACAGTGCTGTGGTAAATTTCCGTTGAGTGTGCGCAGCCGCACAAAGACCGACTCAGTCCATTAGCTGAGCGAGCAGTTCTGATGGAGACAACGAGGCTTTTACCCCTGGGTCTTTGCTGCTCATTCATCAGTGCTGGTCAAGCCACCAAACGCGATCGCAGAGTCGTCGTCAGACTCCTCCACATTGAGGTCATTGCTATTCTGTGCTGCGAATGTGCCCGAAGTTCCAGCGAGCGAGAAGAAATGCTTCCTGCATTCTCTTGAAATATCACGCAAGTGTGCCAGCCCTTCGGAATGGTCTTTTGAGTCTGAGATGCAGATACGAGAGAGGAATACGAAATATTGCAATCAGATCCGGAGACTGAGAGGTGCAGTGTAGGCGAAGGCAGCAAGCAAGCTTTGAAGCTTGAGCGCGGGTAGTCTCGGATCGATGTCGCGTAAACTCTCCTTCCAGCTGGATCTTGCAACACGAACGGTCGAGCAGGATGGAAACTTGCTTCTGGCGAATGCAGGAACACGCTGCTTCGTATGCAGGATCATGCGAAAAGACCGACACAAGACACCACCGTATGCGCGTTGAAGAGCTTGTTAATCGCTGACCACACATGCGCATGTGGGCAGCCTTTCTGGGTGAACTTTCCTCCATCCATTGAAGAGAATATACAGTGTATCAACGCTGTGGCATGCGTCGATACGTGTCGTGTGGGCCAGCCAGCCTTATCTCCCTCCGAAAGCTCAAAGTATCACCGCGTGCATGCTGTCTGGACTGCCGCACTCATGCTACCGAACGCCACAACGCTATCACAAGTACGAAAGAATGACTATCCTCCACCTTCCAGCTCTTATACTGCAAGTTCACAAATTCTTTCATCGGAACTCCACTGCAGGTACTCTGCCACCGTCGTCCACCCATCGTAACTCCAGCTGTTGATATTTCTCGCTCTTGCTGTGGAAATATATCCCGCTTACACCTCCAGATCTTTGATCAAAGCAAATGTAATAGAAGCCTTCAAAGCTAGCGCCACTGATCTGTCGGACCCTGTGATCTGGGACAAGGAAATACTCCTTCCATCGCATGAATAAGTGCTCTTTCTCCCACGGATTCTTAAGCGTAAAGAGCGGATTCTTAGTCGCACTCTTAGCCAGCGGTCGCCATGCAGGGAATCGGGCCCAGTGTTGAAGGTCGACCTTTTCTGAGGAGCCCCATGTCGGGTGAGATGTACGGAAGAGGTATCGAGGCCCTATGATTTCGCCTTCGAAAAACGTAGTGAGTGTAGGGTGGTCATCTGTAAGACCTGGGGTCTGTCAGCTACGCATTAATATGCGAGTGCAGGATCTTACCTTGTATTCTCAGGTATCCACAGAGCCTGCTCTCCTCCATGTCCACATCTTTCAGCTCGACTTGTACATCGTAGACCTGCCTGTCACTTTGTTGAGTCCCGCGAAATTTGCTGCCAGGTCGCAGGTAAGATGTGGTGGAGTTAGGCCCTATGTATCTCTCACGATCCAGCTCGGCATAATGCAAATATAGTGGTGATGGCGACGCATTACTTTCGGGCGATATTGCTGTTGATGACATGCTTTGTGCTAGCCTGACATCGCTATCAGAAGGCGCATCGGGCGAACCAACCGTGGGCGATGGTGGTTCTGGTAGGATGCCTGCATCATCTACTTCGTTGACCTTTATGTGCCGCCTGGGAGGCTGCAGTTGATCATTCGCACTGCCTCTTGCGTCTGACTGCGGCGCATCGTTTGACGTTGGTATGTGTTCAGGTCGCGATAGGTTCTCGCGCTGTTCTTCGCCATGACCCGCTCCAGCGGAAGAGAGGTCTGTCGTTTCTACGAGCTGCTCCTGCCTTTGCGAACGTCGTTCTCTAGCCTCTTCGGGCGGACATCGCCGTAGTTCTTCATCGAATGATACAACTGTCGAATCGATAATAGTGTCTTCGCTGGGTGTCGGCATTCTTGGGCACTCGCGTGACGGTTGCGCGCAAGGATGTGGAAGCGTGGCTAGAGTTTGGGCTCACGGAACTGATTAAAAGGTCATTACAATGTACAAGGAAGAAAGCCCATTTGCACATGCAACCGCATCAAAGACTGCGCCTGAGAAGTGTGGGAAAGATGATATTGTTGTCAATGGTGTAAGTGGTTCGAGATGGAGACGGACGGTCGACGGTCTGGATGACGTGCAGTGACTGGACCGTCAAAACGCAGAAGCACAGCCGAGCCCTTTGACCCTGGAGAAGAAACATGGCATGGACACGTGCTGCCGAGAAAGTATAAAAGCGTTTAAGGAGAATGTTTTGAGCCGTTTACTCTGCAATCGCACGAAGTGAAAAAGTGCTCTGTTTTGCAGTTCTGATCTGAGGCTTTCAGTCCGAGTGCTTGTTGCACCTTCCGACACCATTCATGCGCCGAGATCGCAAGGCGGGTTTCCGCCGTTCGACAACCAGCGATCTTCCCTTGCTATTGTGGAATTCATCTCTCATTGAATGCATGTCTGTATGGGAGCTCGGCCACGACCTTCCAAAATGTGCCTGTGAGCCATCCAGTCGGCCACGTTCGGCGGTTGCAGCGGCGTCACTCCTCCAGGCCTTATTCGATAATAAGGGCTTGAATGTGGAAAGAACTGGACAATGTTGTATAATTCTCCAGGTCTGGCAGCGGCCACCTAAATAGGCTTAATCTACAAAAGATGCAGTCAGTAGTGTGCAATGCACTGAAAGCAATGAGACCGTGGATATACCTTGAAGTGAAGTGAGATCAATGAGAAGACCAGAGCTTTCAGGTCTTGCACGAGGTAGTAGAAGACCCGCAAGCCTTCTGGATCCTCGGACTCATTGACATCGACTAACGAGCCGATTTTGGCGGTCTAGAATAGAGCGCACAGGGTCAGCAAGATCATTCAATCTTCACTCAGGCAATGTCTCACCTCGAAGGAAATATGCTCGCCTCCCATGCGGATTTCTAGCTCCTGTCTGCCGTCCTTGTTCTTTTGTGGCCATTTTGTATCGTCCTCCCTGTTGCCATGTTAGTAGCTTGTATGCGGTATTGACATCACTCGTTGTGCTCGTCTACTCACTTTAGAATCTCGCTATCCTTGATGATGCGTTTGATTTCGTCGACCATAAGGGAGCTGACGCACACTGTTGAATGTCAGAGTTCCATTCTAGACAAAGTGATTGGTCGAGTCGCGTACTCTCTTTTCGAATAAGGGAATCATTTCGGTAGTTGGAGTTGTTTGCATATCGTGCGATGGCAGAACGGCCATCGCCTACCACTCTGAAGTCGAATTCTGAAAAGCATCAAGTCAGACGACAGCAACATCTCGTATGTGAGACCAGGCCCTACCCAAGAACTCATGTCCAAATCTACCGGAGTGTCCAGAGCTGTATTATGGTCAGATGCGATCTTGTAGATTTCCCGTGCTACTTGGCTCGCAAGAATCTGCTTGCAAGAAGACCATCAAAGGAAATTGGGGCGCGCCTGCAGGACTCACTAGTAGCGAACGTAGAATGGCTCCGCCGTCTTCTCACTCATTTTGCCGGACTTGAAGATTGATGTTCCAGTGACGAAGAGGGATCTACGTTCGCAGGCTCGGCAGGGCTGTGAGGGATGTTCGCGCCAAGCCCATCGTCAAATGGCGGAGCAGGGTCCCGCGGCCTGTGAGAGACCACGTTTGAAGTCGGTCCAGGAGCAGGAGAGCAGAGCACCACCTCCATATCTCATCCCGCAGCCACGACATCCCTAATACTCAACGCTCCTTCCCCAGCCGTGACCATCAATTCTGCGTCCGCTTCACTTCAATCTCGACTCAGGAAAACCACGAAAGCTCTCGACTGGAAGTAAAGGACAATTTGGCCAGGGTTGGCGCACTAAAGCATTGCCAGCGAGGAGGACTCGCCTCGAATACACACGCATTGGTTCTGTCAACAATCCTCCAATATGGCGACGTTCCTGGAGCATTCGTACAGCTTGGTCCACTTGGACAATGCTGCGGATCAACCGTCTCAGCAAGACCTCAAGAATCAACTGGAGAAGGGAAACGATGACACGAAACAGGAAACGATGAAGCGCATATTGACAATTATGCTCAATGGCGACCCGATGCCTGGTCTGCTTATGCACATTATTCGATTCGTCATGCCGAGCAAGAGCAAGCCGCTGAAGAAGCTACTATATCTGTATTACGAGATATGCCCCAAGCTCGATGCGAGCGGTAAGCTCAAGCAGGAGATGATTCTGGTTTGGTAAGGACATTCGCGGGCACTACATAAGACTGAAGCGTCAGGTTCTTGGTATGCTAATTTTTCGAAGTAATGGTATCCGCATGGACCTGCAACATCCCAACGAGTACATCCGCGGCAACACTCTGCGATTCCTCTGCAAGCTTCGAGAGCCCGAGCTCATTGAACCGCTCCTCGCCCCTGCACGCGCCTGCCTCGAGCACCGTCATTCGTACGTTCGCAAGAATGCCGTTTTCGCCATCGCTTCCATCTACCAACACTCCGAAGCTCTCATGCCAGATGCCCCAGAGCTCATTCAGAACTTCTTGGAATCTGAAAGTGACAACACCTGCAAGCGCAATGCTTTCGCAGCGCTCCTCAGCATCAGCCACGAAAAGGCTCTCGAGTACCTGAGTGGCGTATTCGAAGGAATTCCCAACGCAAGCGAGCTGCTCCAGCTGGTCGAGCTCGAATTTATCAGGAAGGATGCGATACAAAACCAGCAGAATAAGGCACGATACCTGCGGCTCATATTTGATCTGCTGGAAGCCAAGGACTCGACCGTTGTCTATGAGGCCGCTTCATCGCTTACAGCACTGACGAGCAACCCAGTCGCAGTTAAGGCTGCTGCTGGCAAGTTCATTGAATTAGCGATCAAGGAGTCGGACAACAACGTCAAGCTCATTGTGCTCGAAAAGGTGAACTCACTCCGAAAGGCGAATGAAGGCATTCTCGACGACCTTACAATGGAAATTTTACGCGTACTTTCGAGCCCTGATCTCGACGTACGGAGGAAGGCTCTTGAGCTGGCAATGGACATGGTCTCGAGCAAGAATGTTGAGGAAGTGGTCATGCTGCTCAAGAAAGAGCTTTCCAAGACCGTTGATGAGCAATATGAGAAAAACAACGAATACAGGTCACTGCTCATCCACTCTATCCACCAATGCGCTATCAAGTTTTCCGAGATTGCGCAGAGTGTGGTTGGCTTGCTCATGGACTTCATCTCGGACTTCAACAACGCCTCAGCTGTTGATGTGATCTCGTTCGTTAAAGAGGTGGTTGAGAAGTTCCCTAAGATGCGCAGCTCAATCGTGGAGAGGTTGGTGTCTACCCTGAGCGAAGTGCGTGCCGGCAAAGTCTACAGGGGCAGCTTATGGATAGTAGGAGAATACTCGTTGGAACAGAACGACATCAAAGAGGCATGGAAGCGAATTCGAGCAAGCTTGGGTGAGATCCCTATTGTTGCTTCTGAGGCACGACTGCTTGAAGAGCAACCTGATGGCGAGCCGGAGCTCAACGACCAAGTCAATGGCCACGCGAAGCCCGCAGCGCCAACTGGTTCGCGAAAAGTGCTCGCTGACGGCACATACGCTACCGAAAGCGCACTTACAAGCACAGCTTCAGCTAAAGCCAAGCTTGATGCTGTCAAGGCCGCACAGAAGCCGCCTTTACGTCAGCTGATCCTGGATGGAGACTACTTCCTTGCGACTGTGCTCTCATCTACACTCACTAAACTCGTGATGCGCTTTTCGGAGATCTCAGACGACCAAGCGCGTGTGAATGCCCTTCGCGCCGAAGCCATGCTGATCATGATCTCGATCATTCGTGCTGGCCAGTCACAATTCGTCAAGGCACCCATTGACGAGGATTCTGTCGATCGTATCATGTCCTGTGTGCGCTCTTTGGCTGAGTTTCAGCAAAAGAAGGACCTGGAAGTCGCATTCCTCAACGACACTCGAAAGGCTTTCCGCGATATGGTTCAAGTCGAAGAAAAGAAGCGCGCAGCCAAGGAAGCGCTCTTGCAAGCCAAGAATGCCATTCAAGTCGACGATGTAGTGTCAATTCGTCAGCTCAAGCCAAGGAACCAGGATGGAGGTGACGAAGCCGAAATCGATCTCGAGAAGGCTACAGGTGGCGATGCCACTACCGAAGACCTCTCGAGCAAGCTCAACCGCGTTGTCCAGCTTACTGGCTTCTCTGACCCTGTCTATGCGGAGGCTTACGTCCAGGTACACCAGTTCGATATCATCTTGGACGTGCTCTTGGTCAACCAAACCAGAGAAACACTTCAGAACTTGTCTGTCGAATTCGCTACGCTAGGCGACTTGAAAGTTGTGGAAAGGCCGACTACACAGAACCTTCCAGGGCTCGACTTTTTGAACGTCCAAGCAACAATCAAAGTATCGTCAACCGACACTGGCGTGATTTTTGGTAACGTTGTCTACGATGGACCTTCGTCCACGGAGAGCAACGTTGTCATCCTGAACGATGTTCACGTTGACATCATGGACTACATCCAGCCAGCACAGTGTACAGAGACACAATTCCGGACCATGTGGACCGAATTTGAGTGGGAAAACAAGGTTAACATCAACACCAAGATGCCGGCCGGCAAGGGTCTTCGGGAATTCTTGCAAGCTTTGATGAAGGTAACAAACATGAGCTGTCTGACGCCCGAGGCCAGTCTAGAGGGAGAGTGCCAGTTCTTGAGCGCGAATCTATACGCGCGATCTGTATTCGGTAAGACGATCAGTATGGCCTCACTTGCATTGCAATGCTAACTTCTCTTACAGGCGAGGATGCTCTCGCAAATTTGAGTGTCGAGAAAGAGGGCGAGAATGGTCCAGTCACGGGTTTCATGCGGATACGAAGCAGATCACAAGGCCTGGCCTTATCGTTGGGTTCCCTCAAGGGTTTGAGTAAAATCGGAGATTTGGCCTGAAGTTGGCAATGGAATGGATGAAAGGGATTTTACAGGTTGAGCGAGCTTTTGTGGCTACTAGACAGCATGGCGTCCGGCGCCGATAGTGAGAAAGAAAGCATTGGGCAAGGTCCATACAGAACGACCGCTGCTCGGAGCACAAGCTGCAAGAAATTGGCAATCGAGGGAAGGACGCACAAGCCGCCGAAAATGAGAGCACCTAGGTATGCAGGAGAATCGTTCGAGAAGTCGAAATTCCGAAGCCAACCTGGCTGCATATCATGTCTGTTGTGTTGGTCAGGCTTCTCTCCTGCCAATCCAAGGCTTGTGTACTGCTCATACCGGGTGAAGCTGGTGGACTGGGGAACTGGGAGACATCAACTAGCGCGGCTTCCATTGTAGCGAATCAGCATTTATGCCTGGGTCTGCCACAGATCGCACTGAACAAGGGTTGGTCGCGAGACGATGACCTCAGTTGTTGAAACAACGTGAACACTCGCTGATTCTCACTGGTAGGACAACGTCGCTCGCTCTTCCACTTCTATTCTACTCAACCTACCAAATCTGATCTCCCGGGCTTACCAATTGCTGTGAGCTTGAAGCATTGTCAGAATAATGTGAACACTTGCTCATGCTCACTGTTAGAACCACGTCACCCGTTCTTGGAATTCGAATCCACGCAAGGCACTAGATCCGACATGCCGTGCTCAGCGACGGCCGTGAGCGTGAGGCATTGCCAGGACACTGTAAACACTTGCTCGTTCTCGCTGATGGGGCAACGTTGTTTGTTCTCCCAAGTCTATTCCACTCAGACCAGCAGATCCGATCTGCCAGGCTCGGCGATCGCCGTGAGCGTGAGCAATTTCAGAACATCGTGAACGCTCGTTGCATCCTCACCACCTAGGACGACGTCGCTCGCTCTCCAAATACCAAATTCACCTGAACTACCGGATCCGATCTGCTAGGCACAGCAACCGCCGTGAGCGTGAAGCATTGTCAAACCATCGTGGACGCTCATAGCATTCTCACTACCTCTGACGACGTCGCTCGCTCTCAGAACTTTAATCTCGAGCAAAACAGCAGACTCGATCATGCAGGCCCCGCGATGGCTGTGATCGTGAAGCATTGTAAGAACAACGTGAACGCTTATTGTATTCTCACTCTCTGGACGCCTTCGCCCGCTCAATAAACCTCAAATTCAAGAGAAACAGCAGATCCGATCTCGCACCCTCAGTAACTCCAACGACACTGAAGCAATTTCAGGTGATTCTGCTCTCATCCCAGCCATTCAAGACACAGCCGTTCCCGCAGCCACCGTCCCGGTACCAGCAACTCCTCCGTTCTTCTCTCCGCCTCCCTGTCCTACCCCTCCCTGCTCTCCATTGCCTTCCTCTTCACCTCCCTCATCACCTTCTTCGTCGTCCTCAACTCCGCCCTGACCCTCATGCTCGCAAGTCGCGCCGTACAGCTTGATTGCTGCCTTCAGCTTGCCATTCTGGAGTCGCACGTAATAACCTGAGTGACCTGACAGGCAATTCCCACTGCGGCTCCCCTTTGGCTTCTCACATCTCGTCCAGCTCTCCAGAATTCGATCTCTTGGATTGAGTCCCTCAATGGAGTGGACTCGAATTGTGCCGGAGGCGAATTCGTCGACATCAGGGTCAGGATATGGGTACAGGCGGCGGTTGATGTTATATTGCTTCGCTGTGGTACCCTTCGGGTGGTTGGATCTGTGGGCGGCGCCCTTCTGCTTGAGGGAGTGCGACATTTTGGAGATGTGCTGATGAATGGACGCTGTGGGTGTTGTATTGTGTCTGGCGCGAGGTGATTGCAGAAGGCGATTCGTGATGGTGTCGCTTCTGGTGATAGCGGTGGTCGAGAGTGTTTGTAAATCGTAGAGGCCGCAAGCGCAGTCGCGAGTCGTTTTATAGTGGACCCACATGGCTAAAGTTTCGTAAGTGAAGACAAAGCTCACATTCCAAGACTCAAGATTCACGAGCAGTAGAAAGTGATGAAGAAGCTTTTACATGTGCTTAAAGGCGTATACCAGATGAGGAGTTATTGCCAAGTGCAAAGGAACAGGTAGGCATGGACATTGACTGGCATATATATCTCATTTGTTTGCCAGACGACGACACTTCATGCGGCCTCTACTCGACCAGAGACTAGTCAGGAGGTCACTAGACGAGAAACTTGATTGCATGTGATTGAAGTATACTCTGGATAATTCTATTACCTCCCTCACACCGACAAAAGCAACGTAGCCGAACCTCTAGCCATCTCACGAACGCTCCTAAGCTTTCCTATCGAATGGCTTGATCCATCATTGCACTCCACTCCATCGTCAAGCCGACTTGATTGAGACGTACCAAGGCGGTGATCATGCAAGCCGATGCATGATTCACTTGCCATGGAATCGTTTCGGTACATTGAGCGTGAATGCTGGGCCCAGATCTGTTACCGTTGCCAGGGCGTCTACAACATCGCAGAGTTGACTTCAGAAGAAAGGATTGCAAGCCTTCACCTCTCCCAACGTGAGTCGATGCAGGAGTCACTCGCCATGAAGTCATTTCCGTGTAGAGCAGCTTGAAATCTGGCCCCAGAGCTGTTGTAGTTGCCATGGTTCATAAAACTTTGCAGAGTTGGCAGACAAAAGTGTCGGTGGGAAGGTTCACCTAGCTCGGTCTTCACTGGAATTTGCAGCTTCTGCAGATATTGTTCGTGCCGTTAGCTCTGCATCGATGACTGACCGAGGCGATGTATCCAAATCTGGAGAGAGGTGAAGTTTACGACCACAACACTCACATTTGATTGCTCAGAAAGGAAAGACCAGGACCTTCGCTTCGACTTCGTAACGACAGCATAGCCAATGTGATTTGAAGGAGTGAGTAGAGACCGTGGACCGCTATAAGGGCTCACTCGCTAGGCATCGAGACCGGTCAACTCTGCAATCTGGGGAGGACTCTGCCTTCGACCTCTCGCTTTTGACCTGAACGTCAACGATATTGCGTCGGAATGATGTGGATAGTCACAGCGTTCACAGCCGAGTTGACTCCGTTCTGGAGAGTAATCAGATGACAACGCCTTTGATTCCGGCGCTACAGTCTGTTTCGACTCAAATGAGTCAATCACGTTCTCATGCACATCCAACCACCAAGGTTTCTCACTTCCTTCTCTCTAGTACAGGCCATTCTCAAGTCTCGCCACAGAGACCATTGGCGGGCTTCTCTTGACACTGACGACGTCCTTGCAACCACCATATACTTCCAGACCATTCTCCTCACTCGTTTTGCGCTGCAAGACCCTCGTTGGAGTTGACGGGAACTGTGCGGGACTTGGTCGCAACCGCTCGTCCCAGGCGCTACGCTGACCTTGCTTGGAACTTGGCGTGATGGAATCTGGCCTCTTTGGAGCTGCGCTGTTGAAGGAATGCTGGCCTTGCCAAGTATACTTGGGCTGGTTGGACATGGTAGAAGTTGGAGTCAAGATCGCAGCGTTGATAGCTGCACGTGGTTTCTGAGTCTGGTGAGCAGTCAGCGATCGTCTGCTCAAAGAGAACAATTGTTGAACTTACGTAGCCATAATTGCAGATTACGCAGTCCTCGACATCGCATTGCACTGCGTAGACAGGCCTTGGTGCTTGGACATTGCCGTAGGTGGTGACAGATATAGAACCAGTGACAATTGACCTGTGGTGAAAACACTTGATAGAGTAGCCGATGGGTGGACCATGGTAGTCGGACGGAATATCGTCGTCTTCTGCTTCTTTCGACAATTTGGCGACACTCTTGAAGGCAGGCTCGAGCAGCAGTGGCACTGCTGCTTCGATGGAGGAGGCTCTGCTAGCTTTTGTCTTCCGTGCTTTCGCCGTCTCAGTGCCGTGCGATATCGTCTGCTGCTTGAAAGGCTTCGAGACCGCCAGTGGTGTAACTGCCAATGTCCTAGCATGGGCGTTGGAGCTGAGTCTGCCGCCTTCATGTTGGTAGTGATGAGGTGCGGACGGAGTCAGGACGGGCCAATCAATTGGCGTGGCGCAGTGGGCCATGATGTCCATACTGCTGGTAATGTGGTCGATTCGGCTATGCACAATTTTCTATGCTTGTTCGCCAAAAGGTCAGGCTTGAGAACTGTGTTCGCGCCGACTGAAGATGTTGTGTTGGTGAATGTCTTGGACAAGAATCGACCTAGAGGCGGCCGGAAGTGTCTCGAATAAGTACAGATCAGTCTTGATGAAGCCATTGTCGGCTCAATAACATTGTTCAAGCATAGCACTGTTGTTGCGACAATAGCAAGTTGTTTCAGAATTTCAACTTCACTCAATGCCACTTTTGCCCCACTTGGCTTGCAACTCGTCCTTGTTGGCTGCGTCATTCACTCATTCGTCGTAATAATGTACATTTTGTGGCGCGCGCTGTGTTCATGCATCGTATTCGTACAGTCCCTCGCCTTGCCCCGAAAACCGCCTGTGATTTCGAGCCGCAATCTGTTGGGCGTCTACTTCTTCCTCAAGCTGGACTGGACCGAATCCACCCCAACCTCTGAACTCCTCAGCCATCTTGACAGCAGATTTCAGGTAGAACTGGTTGGCATCACCCCATGTCTTGCTTGCCTCATGCATACATCGCAGCGCCTTGACGAAATGCGCGTCTGTGCGCCATTTGCTCTTGAGGGCCTTCTCGGTGACAAACTTCCAGTCGCGGCCTTCTAGCTCCACCAGCTTGATATTGTCGATGTTGATCTTGGGTCTCAGCTGTGCAATGTATACCAGCAATGTAAACAGCCACCACTGTCGGACCAGAGGAATATGGTGTTTGTTGGGCAGAGATGGTAGGAGAGTTCGTACAGCGTGCGAGCTGGTCAAGAGGTGAACTCCAAAGAAGTCATAGCCCTTGTCATTCGAAGGTTCCTCGGCTGCCACCACAAGCGCGACCGCGAGCTTCTGCGACTCGGCGAATTGTTCAGTCGGCTTCTTCAGATCCCACGAATTCCAGTACTCCAGGGCCGCGGCCGCCAGCTCTTCATTGCCAAGTATTTTATCTATGTTGTCGCTGCCCAGATGATCCGACAAGTTGTCGAATCTGGTATCATTTCGAACTCTCTCCAAGATGCCGAAGAGCGAGTCTGTTGGGTTCGGGGCCGGCTTGGTGTATTTCGGATCGTCAAGGAATACGTGCCAGTCGTTGTAAAAGCAAGCGGCGAGCCCTAGAGCTTCGATTGCCACTGTCCGGGACGAGAGCTCTTCGGCGTAGCCCAAGTGGATGAGTGGATGTGCGAGGCCAGCGATCAGGTTATTGATGAGAGGCTCTTTCCCGGAAAGCAGGAACTCATTCAAGAGGGCGTGCCAGTCGTAGCCGTGCTGGACGAGCTGATCTTCAAAGAAATCAATGAAGGCTCGTTGGTATCTATCACAGGCCGTAAGCCGTTGTTCGCATCTAACTCCCAGCACGATCACACATACTCTCTCTTTCCCAAAAAGTCTCGCCAGTCGTGTAAAGCAATTTCTCCTGGACTGTCCCGCCATGGCTCTAGATTCTTGCCTTCCGCCTCATAGATATGTGTCAGCTCGTCGTGGTCGGCGCCGAAGATGTATGCTGAGCCGAGGATATGGGGAGTGTGGTTGTGAAAGCGGAGGCTGTTGTAGATGATGCTATGATTAATGTGATTTGCCTTGAGCAGGTGCTTCAGCGTTCGGGCTCGTGTCTCAGGTCGCTCCTCGACGTCGTGGATCTCCGCCTTTGGGAGTCTGATCCCGCCGCCGAGCTGACCCCATGACGGCAGCGAGGGTAGTCTGAATTGTGAGAACATAATCGTGCAGAGCACCAAGGCTCGGTGTAGGTGAGAGAACTAGGTCAATTCGCACTGCAGAGCGTATTGTTGATACTACTGTTGCCAGCAAGCATAAGACATACTCGAGTGTCTGTGGTCGTCTGACATATACAAGCCGTCGTAGACGTTGACCTCATGTTTGGCTTTGCAGGCACAAGCTCGATGCCCCACTTTCACGTGCCCAACGGACTCACGCGTGAACCCTTGTCCGGAAATCTTTCGTCTCTGGCAGTGTTTCTCTTTCTCCAAATGGTACGACTCCGTCGCTCTCGCTCTCGTTAACGACAATGCTGCACTGATGAGAGGATGCAAAGAAGAAGTCTCAACGACAGCGCTCGACCACTGGCGCACCAGCGATGGCGGCAACAAATACAACACAATTCGCTTCGACTTGGAAATCCAGAAAGGAAGGAGGAATACAACGCGAAAGGGTATGATGAAGTCTTCTCTGAAATCGACCGCGTTGCCTATGCACAAATCCAACAATCCCGTGCTTCCATAGCATAATTTTCCACTTTAGCCGTCGCTCGCTTGGACTTCTCGATCGAATCTGCGTCCTCCGCACTTTCCAGCCTCTCCACGCGACGCTAGCAGATGGTCCTCGGCTCCAAGTCTACCCGCGACATGATGGTAACCTTGAATGTACCCGACATTGCATGAACAGAGTGGCACGTGTTGCTTCATGCTGAGTTCGCAAATGACCTTCTCGCCAGGATACGAACGACATTAGCTACTGGTGTGCATGTCCAGCCGGCCAGCTTCAGGAACTGTGCCTGGCGAGGGAGCAATAGCCTTCGACGGCCTGGTAGATATGCATCATGACTGGCGCAATAGCGTGCGCCGCAACCCCAAGTATAGTACTCTAGTCTCCTCTTTCCTTCGTAACCTGCTTGCAGCGCAAACGAGTGCGAGATGCAACAACTTCACGTTCACAAGGGTCGAATCATATAATCCGGCTTCAGACATACCGCGACTTTCGTAGGATTACCCGCTTCTTGGTTTCATTCATACCGAAACCGCCAAGGCCATAGAGTCCACAGCTGAGCCAGAGCAGACGCAGCGCATCCAACTCCGATCAGGCAGAACGGTGCTTGCCCTTTCTCTGGTCGCTATAAACGATCTGGAAGCACAGCTGTGTGCCTGTCAACGATTGCACATAAGGTGCGGCCAGCCTTGCGGGACTGTATGTCATGGTTCGCAAACAGGCGTTGGTAACGCTGGGACTATGGTCGGCATCTGCTCTCGCCCAGGATACCACCTCCAACGCAGCAACTGGAACAGCTGAGATTGCGCCAGGCCCGATTGCGAGTGTGATCAATAGCACTGGACTTGTCCCTGCCAACTTGGTCGACCTTGCAGCACAGTATCTCGCTGGGGAAGCGAATAAGACTCAACAAGCGATCATCGCAGCCTTGTCGCAGCCCGGAATCAATCCAGAGAAATTGACTGACCCGGAGCATTACTATTCATATGGCCAATCGCCACCTGTATATCCCTCTCCGGAAGGTAGAGGAGACGGTCTCTGGGCCAATGCCTACGCTCAAGCCAAAGCAATGGTAGCTGCCATGAGCAACGAGGAGAAGAACAACATCACGATTCCGACGAAAGACAATCGACAATGTAGTGGCTTTACAGGCTCGGTGGAGAGAATGGGGTTTCCTGGAATCTGCCTAAACGATGGCCCGAGCGGCTTGCGAGGAGCGGAGAATGTCAGTGGATTTCCGGCTCAAATTTCCATTGGTGCATCCTGGGATCGCGGTCTTGCATATTGGAGAGCATATCAGATGGGTAAGGAGTTCAAAGCAAAAGGCGTCAATGTCGCTTTAGGCCCAGTAGTTGGCCCTCTCGGTCGAATCGCCAAAGGTGGAAGAAACTGGGAAGGTATGCCAACAATACTTGCCATGATCTAACCTTAACTGATAAATGCTACATCTAGGCTTCACGAACGATCCTTACCTTGCTGGCCAGCTCGTTGATCCGGCAGTGCGAGGTCTCCAGCAATCTGTCGTTGCCTGCGTAAAGCATTTTATTGGCAACGAGCAAGAGACTAATCGCAATCCATTCTTGCAAGGGTTCTTGGCTCCACTTGGTATCAACCTCAACAACTCGGTGTCCTCCAATCTTGACGATAAGACGATCCACGAACTGTATTTATTTCCATTTTACGATGCGGTCTATGCCGGCGTTGGCTCCGTGATGGGGAGCTATCAGAGAGTCAACAATTCATACGCATGTCAAAACAGCAAGATCTTGAATGGCCTACTAAAGACGGAACTCGGATTCCAAGGATTCACACTCTCCGACTGGTATGGTCAGCACACAGGCATCGCAAGCGCTGATGCAGGCCTAGATATGGTAATGCCGAGCGATCTCTACTGGGGAAATGACCAGCTCGCCACAGCAGTCAAGAATGGATCGATGAATGGCACTAGACTCGATGATATGGCTACGCGCATTCTTGCAGGTAAGTTCACTTCGCTACTGCTTTGTCGTGGAGTGTGCTAATCGATGCTTCAGCATGGCACCGCTTCGCTCCCTTGAGCAGTCCGGGTATAGATCTTCACAACAATACCGATGCTCGTGATTCTGGATCGGCCCAGATAGCCTTTCAAGCTGCCGTCGACGGTCATGTCCTCGTGAAGAACGTCGATGGCGCATTGCCTTTGAAGAAGCCGAAGTCCATGTCTATCTTTGGCTACGATGCCATCGGTGGGATCAACACTTCCGTACCCGATGCTAGTCTGTATGCAGTGTCGCTCGAGGGAACATTGAAGTTCACGAACGGCGCCGACTTCACCTTTCTCCAAGCATTGCTATCGCTCGCCTCAGTCGCGCCTGCTGGCACTGGCATCCCGGAGGTGGCTTTCAATGGAACGCTCAAGACTGGTGGCGGATCAGGAGGCATCACACCTACTATCACCTTCGCACCGTACGACTCGCTGTTACGACAAGCAGCAACTGATGGAACTACGCTGCACACAGACTTTACTTCTCAAAATCCGATGATAGTGGACGCCACTGGTCCGTGTCTAGTCTTTATCAATGCACAGTCTTCGGAGTCGGCGGACAGGACAACACTGGCTGACGAATGGAGCGACACCTTGGTCAGAAATGTTGCCGACCAATGCAGCAAGACGATTGTCATAATCCATAATGCTGGAATCCGTCTAGTCGATCGATGGATAGATCACGCCAATGTGACCGCTGTAATATTTGCTCATCTGCCTGGTCAAGCTTCTGGCGAGGCGCTTACAGAGGTACTCTATGGCCGTCAGTCCCCGTCTGGCCGCCTGCCATACACTGTTGCACATAACGAGTCCGACTATGGAGCTCTTCTCGATCCTACACTACCAACCGCGCAGGATCCTCAGTATTCTCAAAGCAACTTCTCTGAAGGCATCTACATTGACTACCGCCATTTCCTCAAGAACGAGATTGTTCCGAGATATGCCTTCGGCTATGGCTTAACGTATACCACCTTCAGCTATTCAAACCTTAGCATGTCTCTGTCTCCCGGCACGTCACACAGTCTGTCTCCTCCGGACGCATCAGCCACGACGGCGCCACCTGAAGGCGGATTGGCCTCGCTATATGACATCCTTGCTACAGCTACGATCACTGTCGAGAATACCGGCTCAGTCGCAGCGGCCGAGGTCGCACAACTCTACGTCAACATTCCAAACAGCGGAGTAGAGAAACAATTGAGAGGCTTTGATAAGAAGTGGATCCAGCCAGGACAGTCAGCGAGCTATAGTTTCCCGCTGCGCAGACGAGATCTGAGCATTTGGGACGTCGAGAAGCAGCAGTGGATGCTCCAAAGTGGGAAGTATGAGATGATGGTGGGAAAGAGTGTTTCAGATATACTGCTTACCGACAGTTTCAGTCTGGCGTAAGTGCTCACCTGGATAGAACTGAAGATAATTGATCCCGCTATCAATAGCGTTGTTCTAGGTCGCGAATGGAGCGTAAAGTCGAAATGACTGAGGTGAGCTGCGGCAAGACTCACGACTAATGCAAATCTCTCCGAGCATACTTGTGGCCGAGCGAATGCATACAGAGTGCAAGGTGCAGAATCCTTCTTCATCCATGCTGGAGTGCGCCAACTACATTCTCTCGAGTGATCTACCACAAGGTCTCTCGTTGATTCTAGCTCCGATAGTCCCATACCTACCACAAGGAACTTAAGGTCACCGGAATGCTTAGTGTGGAGCCTGAGCTTCGAGCTATCTGGACAATGAGAAGTGTAAGCACATGAGTGACTACTAGTCTCTTGAGCAACAAGGTCAAAAACTCTGTCGTTGACTTCTATGTAACGGGACATGCGAGATCTGGACAGCACAGAGATTAAACAATACTCGAAGCAACACAAACGTGGTTTCATCCGATAAAGAAAGTCTAGCTCACGCAACGGTCTCATTTTCAGACTTTAGAGGGCCTCACATCACCTATTATCGCTCATCTCAAGGCAGCCGAACAGCCAAGCACAGACGAGACTATAAGAGCATCGCTGGCGCCGTTCGATCGAAGCGGAAGTGATCCCGTCGACATTGATTCGTGAGATAAGTCGCGCCTTCTCAAGATGGGGCGTGCCGTTCAATGGTTGCCTCTGAAGTTGCGGCGCAGGCTGTATTGGGTTCGGTAAGTTGGTGAAGTCCAGAGAGGTAGGCAGATACGATGGCGGGCCATTGTTATCTGCTCCATTGGCATCTCGGCCTGCTTATACCATGATGTTGTTACTGCATGTGGGCAGAGGTGGCTGGAGAAGATACGTAGTGGGCAAGCAGCTCGTGATAACTCACCCGACTCTTTTCAGCTCGAGATACCAAGATGCTTTCAAAGGAGTTCTGCTCTGGCCGCTACTTCTTGGAGCTATTTCGGGAGCAGATCTGTTGACAACGCAGTAGTGGTTAAGTATCTCCAGCTATTCATCCGTTACTCGAACAACGATCGAATGTATCGCTCAGCGTTGGGATGGTGATGTAGCTCGTTATGACAGAGATTTGGAAGGCATTGGATGAGCGTGACGTGAGAGACACCTCGAGAGTGATAGTGCTTATGTGCGTTTACTTTTCGCTTTGCATGCTAGAGATCCGGCAACCTCCATCTGCCATTAAATGCAGAAAGGCGTCGTACTATGGCCTCTATTGACAGCCATGTTTGCTGCTGTCCTTGACGCATGAGCGAGTCCCAAATACTGCTGGGACGTATCATTCGTAGTGGTGTTTCATGCAATGAAAGAGTGCTCGGCCAGCTTGCTCCTCTGCAGCCTCCGAGCTCTTCAGTCAACCTTTTGACTTCGCAGCCATTCTACCACCCTGCATCTGTGCTGCAGATCCGCCGTCTGCCCCTTTGCCGGTTTCGCCATCATTCGAGCCTCCCTCATCGACTGCACCCCTTGCTTCCTCCTGGACGGCCTCATGCTCTTCTTCGCGATCGCAGACCCTGCGCTTGCAGACCATAGCAGCTCGAAGAACGCCTCCATCTCGAACCCAGAAATCAGTATAGCCTAGAAAACAGCCACTGTTGCTCTCAGTGCCCTTCGTTTTGGCGCACTTGGTCCAGTTCTGGAGGACTCGACCACCTATGACGAGCTTAGCAACAGCTATGAATCTGGATACATTGTACTCACGAGGCTCAAGCTTTTCTTCGGTGTGGACTCTCGTGCTGGGAATACCAGACGGCTCCTTGGTCCCTAGTGGCGGATACTCGTACTTGGCCTGCTTCGTCTTCGACCCAGGCGCCATGGTTGATCTCTGGTGTGTTGGAATGCTTGACTTTGGGTGGCCTGTTCGGACTTGAGGAGGTCGAGGTCAATTCACATGTGCGGGAGGCGTGTTTGTAGTAAATCAATGAGTAAGTAATGGCAAAATATAGACAAATCTCGCGCGATGGTCTGTGCCCAGGGAGTGAATGTGTTTCCACTTGCATGTGCCTGTCGGCCGTCTCGTGATTGTTAGGTGGCACTGGGCCGAATAGGTGAGCTTGCCTGGCTGCATGCGCTGCTCGTGACCGGAAAGACTACGAGACTGGTGATGAAGTAAGCATAATGAGTTTTGAAACAGCCTCCATCGCATGAAGCTCTTGCTAATCTTCAACGCCGCTCCGAGGTGACGCTGGGACTTTTGTGGTATTCTCGGAGCTTTTTCAGCTCGCGCTCGCAATGTATATTACAGCCAACTCCTCGCCAATGTCAACCATCGCTATGCAAATCTTGATTCGACTATTCTTCGTCATCATCGTCCACGACACGGCGTCGCTTGGTTCTTTGCTGCTGCGGAATGTCATCGTCAATCTCACCATCGGCATCTGCATCGTCGCCCAGACCGCTGTTCTCCGCTGATAGTGCTGGAGCCGGTCTTCGCTTCTCTCTCGCTTCTTCAACAATCCCATCATCTGGATCCTCGTCATCCTCGACCACTTCCTCCTCATCACTTGGCGCCACGAAGTCATCTTCTTGGTCGTAGCTGTCTTCTCTTGTGAATCGCTTGCGACCAAAGTCTTCATCATCGCTGTACTCGCTGTTCCTCCTTCTCCGTGGCTTAGCGCGAGGCTTGCCAGCTGATGGGCGCCCACGATCGATGCCGCCTTCTTCATCGTCTTCAAGCATGCCAACATTGAGGCCACCATATCGACCAGAGGACAGACCAGCACGACCAAGAGCTCTGTCTGTTCGTAATCGCTCGCGCTCTTGAGCGTTCTCGCGTCGCTTTCTATCACGCAAGGCTTGCTTCTCCGCCTTCTCCGCTTCGGCACGTTGTAGTTCTGGATCCACCTCTGTAGCTTCGAGCTGGCCAGTGGCGCCTGCGACTTTGGTTGCATTCGCTGCTGATGCGAGTGCAGCTTGTAGTCGCTCAATAGCATCGTCTTCGACGTTTTCAGTCTGTTTGATAGACAAGCCGGCGGTGATCTTGTGTGTTACTCGAAGCGCCTCTGCTTCCTGCACTGGCGCAACAAGATATGTAAAAGCGTCCTTCTTTGGATCGTACTTCTCATCCAGTGGTTGTCCTTGCCTACCACCTTTCGTGCCTCCCGTGACGCTGGTTGGAGTTGGCTTGATGGGATTTCTCTGAGGCGGTGCGAGAGGGTTGCCATCAATCTCATACTGCGTAGCAGGATCAGATGCTAGCTGCAACGTAATCGATCCATCGGACCAGCGATTTATGCGTGCATTCGACTGAAGGATCGAAGGGTCAGAAGGAGAATGCCGCCATCGGATGGTGGTCATAGCGGTGTTGAAAGCTGAAAAGGTCGCAGATGCAGGCTTTCTCGAGTGGTGATCCGTCTTCGGCGGCTGGAACGTGGTATTCTGCCAGGCTTCGGGCTCGATGGACATGAATTCCGGCACTTTGAGCAGGTACATCTCGCCATCGCTGGGCTCTGGAACTGGCTGCCGTGCAACTTCCATGTCCATGGAGAGCATCTCGCGCTCCTCATATTGCTCCTGTACCTCTTCCTGTGCCTGCCGATCCTGTCTGCCTTCATCGTCGCCTGAATCGAGCTCTTCATCGTCCAGACCGCGTCTATACCGTTATGTTAGCTCAAATGATAGTGTGCGCTGGATCCGCTGCGGCCTACATAGGCTTCTCCGCTGACTCGTTTCCAGCATCGCCATCCTCGTCGTTGTCGCCGAAGAGGTCATCGCCGCCTTCGTCATCGTCGCTTCCCACTGGCTGCACCGCGGGCGCTTTTCTCCGCGACGTCTGCACATCGTCCTCATCGTCGTCGTCGTTCATGTCGCCGGCCGCGCCATTCGTGCCGTCGTTGTCGGGAACTCTGTCCTCGTCATCTCCAAAGCGCGCTGCCACCGGCGACTGTTCTGCAGACATGATGCGAGCGATGCGCGGCCACAGCCAGACCTATTCTTTGTGTTCAATGCGCGATCAACGGCGCTCGTGCCAGATCTTGGCTGTGAGTATAGACGGGTTAATGATAGAGCGCCAAGCCGCAGTTTGAGTTGCTCGGCTTGATGTGCAGGGAGTTGAAATGCGACTCGCAATGGTGGGATTGACTTCACTTCTCGCGCTTTCACAGGCTTCACTTCGCGCGTTTTCGGAGAGCTCGCAAAGGGAAGTCGCGACTCGGCAGCACGGAGCGGGCCGACTATCCTAGCTGCAGATGAAACTCCCCTGGGCCCCTGGGCGGGCTTGACCCTGAGCCCTTGATCGACTTCAGTCCAGAGCCAGAGCCTCCTTTCATCACACGACAGTGCGAGACGTTGTGCAATCTTTCGTTCCTTATTTTACATTCCCCCCGGCCACCAGCGACGACCTGCCGACATTACCTCAGCCAGGCTGCGAACATGTCGTCCTGGATGAACAATCTGTGAGTAAGATAAGCTTTCCTTTCTAGCAAGTCGGTGAAACTTGGACGAAGTTTGGAGACGTGCATGGTGCGGAGCAAGGACGACGTCTCCGATCTGACCGCTGCTCCTTTCTGACCTTCCTCACCCGCGGACTCTTTTTGGACGACGTCTCTTGGACTGCGAAGTGGTTGGCAGTGTTTTGGATCAACGGCAGGTGCTACAGGAAGGAAGGTAATGTTGCCCTCGTCACTTCTCTGGCCCATCAATACGGATTGGATCTGCCCAACATGCCGGATGCTCTGGAAAACCTCGCGAGGAGTCTCAAGTTCAAGATACCTGTCAAGACCCCTAAGGCGTTGGACGCTTCCCAATCCAGCAAGCTGCACTGGACGTTGGCACTTACGACCACTTGCCACTTCAATCTTCGAAGGCAATCTCGATTGCTCACATCTATGTCCGAATCATCCTTGGAACTGTCAGCACGATCCTGCAATACAGCTGTTGCCGACTTGACTCTGTCAGCAGTCCGCTTTGCGGCTCCCACTCTCCTTAAATGCCAAGCCTTGACGATTGTATGGAGACGAAGTTGAGGCCTTACGGGACTTGGCCCATGGGCATTGTCTGCCATGGCAATCAGCACGTCTGATGGTGTTCCGAGCATTCATTACTCCTAGACCTTTTCGGCATCGAGATACATGAGCCCGGCGTATGTCTTCTTGGCGTCCTCCAACGGGCTACTCGAAGTTCATACCATGACAGCACTATCCTGAGGTAAACAACAACCAACGCAGAGCTCAATCGACGCCTGCTTCTATCTACTCGCTGAGTTCACATCGACCAGCATAAAATTATCGGTACAAAAAGACGCCGCTCTACAACCGAACTGCATCTGGCATACTGTACCTTACCCGGGACATGCAAGGCTGTCTCTGCATTCATGGGTGCAGCCTGACGATCTGTCCGCCAATGACCTGCCGAGCTCACTTCACGCTCCTGCTAAACAGAAGTGTCGCAAGTGAATGGGCGGATCACAGCTTTCCGAAATGTGAGAATGGTCATGCTGCAGCCTAAGCGCAGCAAGTGAGCTCTGGGCTCTATTGTACTTTCACTTCTATATATCGCCTCTCGACGACGTCTGCGTCTATGCAACGCCATCGCCAACCACAATGCCAGGATTCCAGGAACGTCTGGAGCGGATCCAGAGACCATACGTGCCTCGGAATCGCTACCGGATCTCGCAATCGCCGCCACGCCCTCCCATGCTTACTTACACGCAAACCACGATTAGAATGATGACTGACCATGAGATGAACAGCCGCAACCTGGGCAGAAGCCAGCAGCCACAGCGCCCGAATCAGCCACCGAGCCGCACGAACACTTCATCACCATCCGCAAACAGCCCATCTGCGCTCTACCCGCCAAACATCTCTCCGGTGCCAGCGTCACCCTCAGCACCATCTACGACCATGAACGCCAACGAGCAGGCTCATCAGAGCAACTCCGGTGCCAGAAAGCCGCCTTTCTTCTTTCGCGAGGAGTACTCCGGATTCATCGTCAAGGGCAACTTCATGACCTTGGCTGCCAAACCACAGCTCATTGAGGAAGGCGAGTGGATGGCACATCAGAGTAAGGCTTTACCGACCATTTAAGTCGAGAATCAGACTGACATTGAGTGCAGTTGTGGAGCAGAATCGCCTTTTGGCAGGCATGATCAAGATCGTGCAGACCGAGGACCGTAGCAAGGGCATCTGTCTGTGCAACGACAAGTCCTGCCCAACAATGTCCGCTGGCGCGTACGTAGTCTGGGAGACTTAAATGAACGTCAATCACTGATTTCACTTTAGCACTACCTACACGTGGATTGACACCAGTCGCAACCCGATCAATCTCCCAGCCTCCACCTACATGAAGCACATCCAGACGTGGGTCGCTGGCAAGATTCAGGATGAGGGCACCTTCCCGACGCAGACATTCCAACAGGCCCCGCCACTGCCAACACCAGCAAATGCTGGCACCGATCCCAACCACTGGCTTGGCAAGACATCCGGCTTCAGCAACCGATTCGAGATGGAGATCAAGAACATGTACAAGCAGATGTTCCGATGCTACGCCCACTTGTATTGGTCTCACTGGATGGACTACTGGCATCTATCAGCGTACCGTGACCTCAACACGTGCTTCATGCACTTCATCAATGTGGGGCGCATCTTTGGTCTGCTTCCAGAGCGCGACACAGAGCCAATGCAGCCACTAATTGACTTGTGGGTCCGCAACGGCAGCCTTCCAAACCACGATAGGGCACAGCAGCACCAGAAGAGCGACAGCGGAGAGGCTGCGAAGACACCGACCTCTGCCTCGGGCAACAATATCCCCGCCACGGTCGCTTGAGAGAAACGGGCTGCAGCATGTGAAAGGCGTTGAGGGGTGAGACTTTAGGAGACGATAACTTTTTCGGCGTGTATTAGCCGTGATATCATGAGAAGGACACAAGCATAGCGAGGTTCAAGGAGAGAACGGTGAGCTAATTTGGGCTCATGAAACAGTGCCTTCGCTGTACGAGCACGAGGAGTCCACATCATCATCGGGAGGATTTGGCTGGGAAGTCCAGTATCGGCAGTGGCACAGGTGGCCACTTTCCTCATCCACTGGCTTGATATGAAAAGATAACAAGCGAGAAATTGAGAAGCAGAGCATGAAGCTCGCACTCGTGCCTCGTTCCTGGCCTTTTCACGTTGCAACCTTTGATTCCTATCATGATTCTATTGCCATAGCAATTACGTCCGGCAGCTCCCGAACGTCTACTGTCTGCCTGCTATCTAGGTCTACAATACGCAAGGTACCCAGATCCAAGACCCCAGACTTCAAAGCTTTGAATGTCATGTGCGTTTCAAAGCAAGCTCCCGGCGGCAAAGGGCCAATTCTGACATCGGGATTGAGATCCAGGACATCTGGAAGCTTGCTCTTCTCTAACGGCGGTGCTCTGAAGATGTTCGCAATCATATCCGTGTCTGCTGAAGTGCTGGTGATTGAGCTCATGACTGCTCTCGACTTCTTCGGCTGGATCATGACGAGTCCGAAGCGGCGAGGACGATTGGAACGGTTGTTGCAATGAATGTTGAGCTCGAACTCTGTTGATGCTGGCACGACTGGCGGACCCGTGAAATTGAATGTGACGCCCTCGCTTGTGACTTCATTACTAGTCCTGCTTCCGGCGTCGAGGGAGGATTTTGGTAATGATTGTACTGAAAGTGATTTATGGTGTGACGATGTGTTCAGAGGTTTGCTCCAGCGGTATGAGGGCTTCTGCCATGTATGAGAGAGGTCGACGTGTGCTTGCCAGTCTATTTCAAAGGAGATCTCGGAGCCTTGGTCGAGAGAAGCGGACGCTCTAATTGAGATCGAAACGGGGGATTGATTATCAGCTGTTGAAGGCATGTTGTCGAGGGAAAGCAGTTTGAAAAGAAAAATCGTCTCATCTCCGCCGCGAGTTTCGAGCGGGAGCGAAACATTTGTCAAATCTTCCACTTTCGCGTGAGGAATCTCCAGCTCAGTCTTGGTGAAGCGAACTGTACCAGCTATCACCTGCGAGGTCTCGAGGTGCAGGCTCGCAACAATGGCGTCTGGTAATGTGGAATATCTGATTCGCGTAAAGAGCGCTGGAACTGCTGGAAATGCTCGTTTTGTCGCTCCTCTGACAGGTCTAACAACGTCTGCTAGATTTGGTGCTTTGGGCGCCACTTTCGTGATGCGGGCTTCTGAAAGGAACACATCTGAGCCACGCAGCGCAGGGTCAAATTGCAGAGGTTCGAGAACGTTTGCGGGCAAAGGCTCACAGCTGGGTAGATATGGATCTGTGGTCCCCGACGGTACTTTCTGGCCAGAGCTGCCAATAGTCAGGTTCGCTGTGAAATAGATGGCAGGTCTCTGCAGTCTGGTCCTTGGACGCGACAGGTGCAATCTCGGCTTCCAGATCACGTATGTTTGGTCTTCCAGAGCCACGATGTCTGTGAAGTCGCTGGCCGGTATGGTCACAGAATTGATATCATGCTTGCCAGACGCTGAAGCCGTATTTCCGCTCCCTTGAGGCACGGCATCTGTTGCATGTGCTGCGATCACCAGGTCCAGATCTGCCAAAGTTTCGCGTACTTCATCTTCGTTTCTGGGAGTCTTGAGAGTCACAACAATGCTAGCTTGCTCGTCTTAGGCATCTATATCTCAGTAAGTTGAAGTCTACGTGCTTTGCAAATGGGCGAGGTACCAAAGAAGAGGTTACGCCTTGCCGGTGCTCTAGCTAGTTCATCTGCGGCGCCATCTCGTATCAATGCGGCGGCATCGAAATGTGGCGCCTTTGGCAGAAGTACGTCCAGGTACGCAGATCTAGACAAGCCTTCAAATCGTGCTTTGATGTCCATGTCTGATGTCCATCTCCGCGCTGAAAAGTCGTTCCGGGCTCCGGTGCAGATGTATGGCGGTGTGTTGTTATGCGATGAAAGAGGCAGTCAGGCCGAGGACCCGCCAGTTTGGCACAGTTGATGCGTGAAGGTGGGGTGATTGGCGTTTGAATGTGAATGTCACGAGCTTGATCTTGGTCTTGGACTTCGATTACCATCTGACCTTTACCACTTGATTTCGACCTTGACGAACACACTCCACGAAGTACCCCTGCGATTCGAGTACGAACACCATCGCGACCATGGGTGCGAAAGTTCCGCGCAACTTCCGGTTGCTAGAAGAGCTAGAGAAAGGCGAGAAAGGCCTCGGTGCAGGTCAGGCTGCGAAAGATGTCATCAAGAATTGGACAATACGCTGACGCGAATTCCAGAGGCGTGCTCTTATGGACTTGACGAAGGCGATGACTTGCTCATGACCAACTGGAACGGCACCATTCTTGGTCCACCTCACGTACGTGGAAAGCTGAAGATGAAGAACGACGTGAATAGACGAGAGAATACATGCTAAGAGAGGATGCAGAGCGTACACGAGAACCGAATCTACTCGCTCAAGATTCACTGCGGCCCAAACTATCCAGACAGCCCGCCAGAGGTTACGTTCATTAGCAAAGTCAACCTACCTTGCGTGGATGCGAAGAATGGAAAGGTGGGCAGATATAAATGCCGCACCTGGATCTCAACTAATGTGTCTCTCAGGTCGACCTGACCAAATTACCAACGCTTGCGACGTGGAAGCGCGACTTCACTATGGAGACGATCCTGATCGAGATTCGGAGGTTCATGGCAGCAGCTTCCAACAAGAAGCTTCCGCAACCACCAGAAGGCACGAACTTCTGATCACTTTTGAGTCTCTCGGGTAGCAGTATCATCACTACTTTAGGAGCGGACAGTCGCTGTCAGGTGCTGGGCCGCCGGATTTTTGTCGAGCCCGTCCCGAATACAGCTCGAAGGCGCAGGCTCATCCATCTCACATATATTCAGCATAGCCCGGGTGCAGAATAGCTGGCGTTGCAGGGAAACAAGCCAATGACTTATGAATGCATTAGACAGGAACGGCAGAGGCTCATAGAAGCTATTTGCATTATGCATGTCTTTCTATCTCTATTCTCATATCTTGTAGCAAAGGGGTATCGGCTTGTAAATCAGACAACGCATCTGCCCAAACAGCTCACGTCGAGCTGTACACTCGAGCCATCTGCTTGGCTTGCTTAGGCTCAATGAAGAGGGCTTCAGCCTCAACGACTTTAGTGCCTGTGCCATCCTCATCGCCCAAAATCTCGATCCAGCCCTTGACCCACGCCTTGCGACCTTCAACCTTTGTAGTTTCTGCTTTTAGCACCACGTAGCTACTAGCAGGGCAGGGCACTCGATAGTCGATCTTCAGACTCGCAGTCACTCCGACCTTGTTTGGCAGAGCCGGAAAGCAAGCCCGCGCGAGACCTTCATCCAGCATGGTTGCCAGGAGACCTCCGTGTACAATGCCAGGGTGACCACACAATGCCGGGCCAAGGAAGGATAGTTGCACCATAGTGGGTAATTCAGCTTCCTTGTCCTGGAATGTGAGAGGGGGCACCTCAATCTTGTTCTCGCCCAACAATGTACCACCGGTGAGGTTGAGAGGCCTCATGGCAGGCGGAATCTTGAGATGCGGTCTTGACTCGACCATGCCTTCTTGTTCACGTAGCTTTCGTGCTAGAGGGTGGTTGACGATATGGTCGTTAATCTCCGCAGCATTGGGCGTGGCAGGTTCGAAGAGGGAAAGCGTTTCTTCGTCGGTGGGAGGATTCAAGAAGCCATTGACCGCTTCAGCGACAGGTGCGGCGGCCATGCCGAAGCCTAGAGCAAAGAGGATAAATGCGAGAGAGGTATTCTTGAGTACTCGTCCAAGCCTTGAGGGTCGTTTTGGGGTCGAAGTCTCAGAGCTACCAGAAGTACTCAACGATTGTGGTGAGGCTGGATTTGTGGTGGAAGAGGAAGCAGCTGAACTTTGGAAACGAAATCCGCTTATGTATGGCCTTGGTATAGATGTTGCCGTGTATATATGAGTCCTTGGGGTAATCTTAATCCTTTGCGCCGAGCGTGCTGGTATCGTCGTCAAAGTCCTCGTCACGCCAATGCGAAACAGAAACAGTTCCCGAGCAACCGCCGACCTGACAGCGGGAGGCGTCGCCAGCAGAGAATTCAAGGAAATGATGGCCGGAGGCATACTGAGGACCAGGACCGGCCGTACGCACTGCTAGAAGGTATGCTGGCGCCCGCTGAGAGCCTGTCGTGTCCATAATCCAATCTACACGTAATCCAAGCGATATTAGATAATATCCAATATTATTAAATATTCTCGATAGGATTACGAGGTGTATCGTGTCTCTAGTACTACTTAATAGTGCCTATTCTAAGTACAATCTCTTTAATCGAATATAGACCTCCGCGGCTTCTAGAGTAGCGTTTTCTACGCTAA